>JASTWQ010000615.1:0-101494 GCA_035220615.1 Leptothorax acervorum
AAGTTCAATCTTAAAATGTCATGAACCATTCACAGAGCCGTATTAGCGTCTTCAGACATTACTTAAATGACTACGCCTTAATGACTATGAATACCAGCCCAAGCGTCAATACTCTGCGTAGATATCTAAACATGCAGATTGCGCAAATTTCAGAGTCAAGATGCTGAATATAAATAATAAACGGCTACTGACTAGAATTAAGCCCCTTGCCACAATGCCAGGCACAGGCAATACGAACAGGAAATAGCCAAAAAATTGTTAATTACAATCTAAAAAATTCGAATGGCTATGATTGGTTGGCAACAGGCAATAGGCACAGAATTTCCAACGTGACGGAAACTCTATGTCTATTGCCTGTGTCACTGTTTATTCTGCATTTACATGATTTCTGATTTTTATTCCCTGTTCCTATTGCCTGTAGCCTGACATTGACTACGTTTACACGGCTCTATTTACGCCGAAGTTATAACAATCAATCTTATAACTACTGACGTTAAATGCCGTGTAAACGCTCTTCTACGACGACTTCGTGACTTTCAGAGTAATAACTTTATTACATCGATGTGATAACTTTGTTGTAAAGAGCATTTACATGGCATTTAACGTCAGTAGTTATAACATCGATTGTTATAACTTCGGCGTAAATCGGGCCGTGTAAACGTAGTCATTGTCGCAAGAGAACGGTCGTAAGAGAGAAAACGACCAATCACAGTGATCAATTTCGTTTTTACGACCGTTCCTGAGGCCGGTATTCATAATCAGATCTTATTTCAAGACCGTCTTAAGTAATATCTTAAGATGCTAATACGGCTCTGTGATTGGTTAATGACATCTTAAGATTGTACTTAAGATGGTCTTAAATATAAGAACCGACTATGAATACCGGCCATAGAGCCGTATTAGCGTCTTAAGACATTACTTAAGACGGCCTTGATGACTATTGGCCGGTATTCATCAAGGCCGTCTTAAGTAATGTCTTAAGACGTTAATACGGCTCTGTGATTGGTTCATGACATCTTAAGATTAAACTTAAGACGGTCTTAGTGCCCATCTACAATAGGTGTTTTAAGCCCTAAGCCTTATGCCTTATGCTATAAACTATGACGTATTTCTGGCCCAGAACGTTCTTCGCGCTGCCCTAAGCTCTAAGCTCGAAGCGAGTTGACCAACTCCCAACTTTAAAAGCTTAGGGCTTGAGGCTTAGAATCTATGTAATTTCTCTCTAAAACAAAGACTAGGGCTTAAAGCATCTATTTTAGATGGGCACTTAAACAAATATGAATATCGGCCTAAGACTCGCATTGTAGACCCAGCATGATTGGTCAATTCTTACGACTTACGACTTACGACCTCTATGTAGAATGACCTTTAAGCCCCGGACACACACTTTTTCGTAACAGTAACAGTAAAGTTTCGAGCAACGCGATTGGTCGAAATTTTACTGTTACTGTTACGAAAAAGTGTGTGTCCGGGGCTTTAAGTTACATTACTTAGGGCCGGTTGTTCCAACCTGTTGGTAAGTTAACTAATAGTTAAATCATATGTTTATCTCTGTCTAATGTAAAGAATAAACAAAGACATACATATGATTTAACTATTAGATAATTTACCAAAAGAGGTTGGAACAATCGGCTTTTAAAGCATTAAATCTCAAGATTGAATAAT
Organism: Leptothorax acervorum; assembly: GCA_035220615.1. Classification (NCBI taxonomy): domain Eukaryota; kingdom Metazoa; phylum Arthropoda; class Insecta; order Hymenoptera; family Formicidae; genus Leptothorax; species Leptothorax acervorum. Next base: position 1,666 of record JASTWQ010000615.1, read on the forward strand.
AATATATTTATTAAAAAACGATGATAAAATGCTCAGACTCTAGCCATAGAAATTACATTGCATATAAATTATTGAACAAATTTGAACATAATAATTAATCAGACTTCTTGCCATCAGCAGAATCTTTGGCTAATATCAACATTATATTTACAACTAAACTCTCAAAAATAATTATGATAGTGGCATCAATAAAAAACGACATTAATGTGTGAAAATAATTAGTACCAAATTTAAATGGTTAAATTATTAATAAAATATCACGCACAATTATTATAATTCTAAAATCGTCAATATTAGCAGTATTAATTGACGCAATGTTATGTACTTTGTAATTCCAGTTAAAAACTACAAAATAAATATCGAGATCGAATTTATTCAATAATGGTATTAGTAAGTACTAGGATAAGTAGCGCTCAATTTCTGACAAAGTAGCACGCACAATTATCACATTGCAAAATTTTTTATCTAAAGAGTGAGCATTATATTTTGCATTTCTAGCTTCAAATGTAACAACGATTACAGTTTATTAGAAAATGATGTTAATGCTCGAAGCATGAAATATATACTAAGATCATGCGTTTAGACAAATTACATACATATCACAGGCAAAACATTTTGTTATTGATTGCCTCTGTGTGTATTCGTATTCCGCATTTTTAATTTAAATAACATTTTATTTTTAATGACGATAATGATACTGATGATAATCAAAATTTATGTTAATGTTTGGAAACGTACGATATTAGAACCTTGTAGTTAAAAGATACCATAAAGATACTGCTTATTAAAATACTACATTCATTGTTGGTAACTTGTTGGAAATACAGCAGACTAATGTGCGCGTTGTCTTATATTTTTAGCAAAAAATAAAAAATAAAAAGAACAATAGCCATTTTGATTTAAAACAACATTAACACTATGGTTATCTTTTTATAAAATAAAAGTAATTATTTTGAATGTTTTTTATAAAGCTACTGGCTAATGCGAGCATCAATATTTATAACTCATATAAATAAATAGTGATAATAATCTTGTTTTGTGACATTTTATTCGATGTGGATGCTACTGATATCACATAATTATATTATTGACCATTTATTTCAAACAGTATTAGATCATTTATTATTCGTTGTAAATAGCAGACTTGATTGGGCAATAAATGTATTATTAGCAGACCATCAGTCACACGAACAAATGCATTTATAGAATCCTGTTTAAAATATAAGAGATAAAATGCGATAATGATTTCTTTCAAAAATGATATTAATATTTAAGGCATACGCTAAGTGAATTGCATGATTAAATTATTTATAACAGCATGAAAAATTATTAAAACACCTTTTTGTTATCATCATCAACCGATCTGCCTATGGCTGCGGTCCACTTGACGCTACAAATGCTTCGAAGCATTCCTCTTTTCTTTTCTTTCAATAAAGAAAGAAGGAGAAGAAGAACGCTCCAACGTATTTGTAGCGTCAAGTGGACCACAGCCTATATGTCATTATTTCATATTTATATATACAGAGTGGCACAGGGTTAGGATAATTATTAGATTAGACGTTAAGATTATTGTCATTAAAGATTGCGAAATGTTTCTTTGCATAAAATAATAGGAGGAAATGCAACGTCAAACTTTTTATTATTAAAAGCCGTTGGCGCTTATTTTTATTCCGCAGTGTGGTTTAAATCTGGAAAGTAAATAGTGATATTAATTTCAAAACAATTTCAATTCATAATAATGCAGAATATGCATACTAGATATTATGTAGTTAGAAGTTTGTAAGAGATTAAATTTTTAAAGATTGTAAGTGCTATCAAGTTTGTTATATAATGCATTACTGTATTCGTCCTTTCAAGGTGTTGCAGATTGAGCGCAAACGGTTCCTTAAACTTTTTATAAAAAATTAATATTATAATAAAACTTTTGTTATTCAACATTAAAACTTAAATTAAAAATATATAAAAATACGCTTTTGACTTACCAATGATAACAAATTTAACGTCTTCAAAATGATACAAGTTAATTAATTAACACACTTATTATAATTCCCGTATCCTACATTGCAAACACTGTGGTGTCGCATTTGAATAAAGTAGCAAAAATCATTTAATTCCAAGGTATATAAACCATATATATAACTGGGAGATAAACAGCGACTGCCTGTAATAAAGAAAGAAAAAGGAAGAAATTATAAGCTTTCTAATATTTTATTGTTTGCATATAAATAATTTTGAATAGAAGCAGCTTAGGCACGTTCCCTACAAATTCTGCGGGCCAACTGTATGTTGTCCTTGGGCATGATGGTGATCCTCTTGGCGAAAATCGCACAAACAGACTGACGAGGTAGGCCTCGCTCGCCTCCTGCGGGGCCATTGGACGTTATAAACAATCTATTCACGTAATCCAGCCAGTGTGTATTTTGAGAACAAAATAGAAATTTTTACTTTAAAATATAAGTAATACATGTTAAACAGAGATACACGCACAAGAACGAAATCCGCCAAAAACATTAAAGATGTCACAAAAATATAATTTAAACTATTTTATAAATAATCCAACCGATCGTACATTTCGAGCATGAATATTAATGATGTCTTAGAACAAAATCGATTTGCATTAGGATATTAAAGAAATAAACATAGAGAAATATTTGAGTAAAAAATAGTTGACAATAACTTAACCTACACTTTGATCTCCTATTACTCGGCCGTGTTTTTAAATAACCTAACCACGTCATCCCATGATACACTCCAAAAATATTTACTTTATTTTAAAACAAAACGGTTTTTGCTATTTATTTTTGACATTTAAATTTTAGATGAATATGAAATAATAGTTCTGCACTTTATATTACACTAGACTCTTTCTCGCTCTCACCTCCAAATATAGATCTGTTTTCTATTGCTGAACTGGCTGCGCTCATGGTGTAATGCTGAGTTTCCACTAAGCGCGTCACGCGTCGCATCATCACATAAGTTAACCAATCAAAACATCCCATTTTGATCTCGTCACAAGTAATGTAATAAAACTCAGCCTAAGGCTAAGTTGCCACTGAACGCGTCACGTCATCCATCGCAACCAATCAAAACATCTTATTTTATGGCTGATATTCATAATTAGATCTTATTTCAAGACCGTCTTAAGTAATATCTTAAGATGCTAATACTCTGTGATTGTTTAATGACATCTTAAGATTGTACTTAAGATGGTCTTAAATATAAGAATCGACTGTGAATACCGGCCTATAAAGGGCCATCTACAATGAGTCGCAGTCGCAAGAGTCGTAAGAAATTGACCAATCACAGTCCATTATTCTCCTTGCGGTCGAAGAATAATGGACTGTGATTGGTCAATTTCTTACGACTTTTGCGACTACGACTCATTGTAGATGGCCCTTTACATTATTTGTGACGGGATGTTTAGATTGGTTAACGACAGACGCGACGCGTGACTCGTTCACATTGGAAACTCAGCCTAAGGCCGGTATTCATAGGCCGGTATTCATAGTCGGATCTTATTTCAAGATCGTCTTAAGTACGATCTTAAGATGCTAATATGGCTCTGTGATTGGTTCATTACATCTTAAGATCGTACTTAAGACGTAATTCATAGTCAGATCTTAAATATAAGATCTGACTATGAATACCGGCCATAGTCGGATCTTATATTTAAGATCGTCTTAAGTCTGGTTAAAGACAGTCTTAAGACTCCGTCCAGTCAATCAAATGACCGTTTTAGCAACTTAAGACATTACTTAAGACGGTCTTGAAATAAGATCTGACTGTGAATACCGGCCTAAATAACAAGGTGTGCTACTGCGCAGGCATTTCTACTGACCAATAAAGGCCATCGCACACAAAATTGCATAGGCTGCATAAGCATAGCATAAGACCGCTGGACCAATGAGCATCTTATGTAAATCAATATGGCGACTTTATGCTGGATGCTCATTGGTTTAGTGGTCTTATGCTACGCTCATGCTAAGCTATGCATTTTGTGTGCGATGGCCTTAAGAGAATGTGACAAGATTCCACCATCTTGTCTAACTTAAATGGATATTATCTTATTCGGGCAAGAGAGGGTTTTAATAAAAGATCTTTCGTGTGTAAAACGGGGAACACAGACTTTTGCATAACGCATAATGCGTAAACATAAGAAAATTGATTGGTCTATTTCCTCAGGCACATGTATATGAATCAATCAGTTCACTTATGCTTATGTTTATGCGCTAAGCAAGTTTGTCTGTCAATCACAGTCAATTATTCTTCTGAAATTCAACTGTGATTGAACAATTTCTTAAAGGTTAGAGCTTAAAACACCTATTGTAGATGGGCACTAAGCTCTAAGAAATTGACCAATCACAGTCAATTATTCCCCTCAAATTCAAATGTGATTGAACAATTTCTTAAGGCTTAGGGCTTAAAACACCTATTGTAGATGGGCACTTAAAAGCCATCGCACACAAAATTGCATAGATTGCATAAGCATAGTATAAGACAGCTGGATCAATGAACATCTTATGTAAATTAATATGGCGACTTTATACTCGATGCTTATTGGTTTAGCGGTCTTATGCTGCGTTTATGCTAAACTATGTATTTTGTGCGCGATGGCCTTAACACAAAATAAGAATCACTATTTTCTTTTGAGATTTAGGCAATAAATGGGCACGTTCAGCAGACACAACTGTTGAGTTCGTCTTATCAACACTCTGCGTTGATTGGTTGGTTCTAAAAGTAAGACCCAATCATGTTCGACTGCTACTGAGCGGCTTGGTCTGCTGAATGCGACCAATGGGTGCATCCAGAAACACGACCGCTCACTGAGCCACTAAGTAGCAATTAAGTGTGATTGGTTGGATCCAAAGGTAAGAACCAATCACATTCAATTGCTACTTAGCGGCTCAGTGAGCGATCGTGCTTCTGGAGGTCGATTACGGTTCTTGAAATGAGGTGAAAATTACAAAAGTGAGGAAATTCACTAGCGTATCTATGATTTCATTGGTTGAAATCTAGTAAATCTGTTCACTTTTGTAATTTTCACCTCGTTTCGAGAACCGTAATCGACTCCCTGGGCTGCGTTCCAAAACATTACCCGAGTGCCCTCGAGTATCATTTTATCCTTGTTGTTCACCGAATGTTAAACAAGGATAAAATGATACTCGGAGGCACTCGGGTAATGTTTTGGAACGCAGCCCTGGATGTACCCAATGTAAAACAAAGATACGTGCGCAGGATAAAATTTGGCGGAAAATTTTAAAAACATCTTAAAAATCGTGCTAGTTTCTAAATAATCTGGCTATTCAATTTTTGTTGTATTTATATCAAATGTTAAAAGTGTTTTGAAACGAAAGAAACATTATTATTTCTCGTCGTGTACACATTACTGTATCACATTTAGTCCAATCTTAAATGTCGAAAGTAAATAACGAGAGCTGTTTGGCTGTCGCGACGGACGTTGCGTCTGCTTACAACAGACTTTCCGTCTAATGTAGAACAAATATAGCTTTAAATAGCCGTATTGAATATCTATAGATCTGTTCTTTTTAGCTGAAATTCGTGCACAATTCACCATTTCTCCTTCTCTCTCTAACGTGAAAAGAAAAAGAAAGAAGATAAACCGTGCAAGAAATTTAGCTAAGAAGAACAGACATACAAATATTTCAGTATAGTTATTTAGGGCCACTTTGACCGAACTCTGATTAACTTAATCGTTGATTAGATTACCATTGGAAATGAGCAACCACATTTGTCAATCTTAATGAGCAAATGTGATTGGTCATTTTCATTTATAATCAACGATTAAGTTAATCGGAGTTTGATCAAAGTGGCTCTTATGCTCTTTTTCACCAACGTCGTTTAACTTGAACCTTAGTTCAATTCACTTTTTGTCTCTTTCTAACAGTCTCCCTTAGAAACAGACAAAGAGTGAACTGAACTAAGGTTCAAGTTAAATGACGTTGGTGAAAATGGGTATTAGGCTCAGTTTCACAAGTGTCAGTTAACTTTTAACTTTAGATTAACTTACTTTTCGTTTTTTTCTAAGGTGGACGTTAGAAAGAGACGAAGAGTGAGTCAATCACAAAGTCTATCACAAGCAGACGCAACGTCTGTCGCGACAGCCAATCAGGAACGCTCACAGTACCATTGACTCTTCTGATTGGTATCGCGACAAGCGTTCCGTCTGCTATCGGATTAAAAGGTTACTCGATGAAAACGATGCGTTACAAAAATTGCTCGTCTTTATAAATAATGTAATTATTTCCTGCCTACCATATCAATTTCAAACACGGACAGTATCTTTTAGAATAAAATAATTACTGTCATGCATGTGTGTGTATGTACGATATTAGGGCTGCGGTCCACTTGACGCTACAACTTACAACATACTTCGAAGTATTCTTCTTCTCCTTTCCTTTAATGAAGAAAGAAGGAGAGGAAGAACGTTTCAAAGCATTTGTAGCGTCAAGTGAGCAAAAAGTTCTTTTTGCGATATAATGTTTTTGCCGACAATTTTGCAACAATAAAATCTGCTTGCGGCGTGTTGCTTAAATTGTTATTTTATTATTTATTATTTCTATCAATTAGTAATAATACTAAAAGAAAAACTTTAATTATAAAAAAATACATTATTTTTGTTATATATATACACATTATATATTGTCACAGATGTCTATACATAACTGAATCACTAACTTCGTCAAAAAAGATAAGTCTGGCCGGATTTCCAGGTTCGATGCCTACAATACAATGGCAGCGGTGTTAATGCGTATGTAATACTTAGCGAGCATGTGTTACCATATCACGTCATATTGAACACGTGATCTGGGCCTCGATTCTTAAATTTATTTGCAAGAGAAACGTATGCGCACATTCTATTTTTATAGAAACATTGCAAGTTGATTGGTTAAAAGGCGTGCGATAGCCAATCTGCTTTTGTAACTTTTCTGTAAGAGCAGAATTTGCGCATACGTTTCTCTTGCAAATAATTTCAAGAATCGAGCCCCTGAACACTAACACCGGCGCGTGTCACGTACGTATTAACATACGCATCGCATTACATTGTAGGTATCATGGCCAAACTCCAGTCTCAGTTTTTCCACAGCAAAAGCTCCAAGTTAGCAATTTACTAGTATATAGACATTTGTGTATATTGTACAGTGATCAACAACATTATTGCAACACTTAATTCATATCAAAATTTTGCATAACTTTAAATCAGTACATCTCTGCAAAAAATTGTATTTGAACAAATTTTTTTATATTCTAAAGAGTAAAGTTTGTACTTTAAAAAGCATTTGTAAGATTTTGAATTTATTCTTTTTTCGCCATCCTTTCAAAAGTAATGACGTGTTTTGTTACTAAAAATTGCATAATTTGATGCACTTCATCAGGTGGAATAAATTTTTTGCAAATCTATATGTTATGATAAACATCATAAAATATGAACTTTTTTCTCGCAAATTAAAGAAATATTTGTATGATTTTTTTCACAGAGTTACAACGTATCAAAGTTAGCTATGCATTTTTGTTTAGTTACTGCCAACATTACTCAATAATCACCACGATGAGGTCGTATTTTGCTTATTTGTGTGTATGTGTGTGTGTGTGTGTGTGTGTGTCTGTGTGTGTGTGTGTGTGTATTGAGAGAGAGATGTGGGTGTTTGCGCTTAAAATTGCGTATTTCCACTTCGTCTTCGGACAATCTCTTGCAGAGAATTAAAACCTGCATTAAAATGCACGAGCGTCTGCAAGAAATTATCCGAGGAGACGGAAAAACGCAGCTTTGAGTACGAACATACTCGCATCTCTCCTCTGACACACACACACACACACACACACACACACACACACACACACACACACACACACACACACACACACACACACACACACAAGCACGCACGCACACGACATGCACACGCATACGCACACAATGAACAAAATACGACCAGCAATCTTTCCGAAATGCTCATGAGGTAATGCTGGCGGTAATTGAACAAAAACCGAGGGGACAGACACTGTTTAACCCGTGTTCATTCCTTCACCCTTTGAAGTCCCCGCAACTCGGCGGGAGGCCGCAGCCGTTCCCCAATATATACCGAAAACTTGTTTATGTATATAACATATAATATTTATGCCGGCAGGTTTCAGGACAGTCTTGAAAAGTGCCTTCTAGTTATATAAAATATATATATCACATTTATAGTGAGTTTAATATTTAATTTAATTAAAAATTATTTTAGTTAGTTTATTATACTGTTAAAATATTCATCAATATCATACTTTTATTGAGATAATCATAAAATTGATATATAGGCAGAATACAGGACTGTCTTGAAAACTACCTTCTTATTGCCAACACTTTCAGGACTGACCTGAAAACTGCCAGAAGTCCTGAAAACTGCCGCAATGCTTATGCTTTGGTCCCGAAACCTGCCTTTTTACAAACATATAAATACATATCTATATGCTGAATTACACATATAATTAATGTAAAACAAGTGGCAACAATGCATATAACTTGATATCACTTTTGCTTTGGTTTTGGTTGTAATGAAATAAATGTAAAAATTTTAATACATTTGAACAAAATAATATTTGTAATTATAGAACGCGTTAATACGTCTTAAAGTTATAAATAAAAGTTTATTTTCAAGCAAACAAAAATTTTATGCTTATTTTATTTTTAATAAAAAATAAAATTAAAAACAAAATAAACTAAAAAAAATTTAAATAAACAAAACGTTTAATATAAGTCTTTTAGTGCACAGCAACTTATAAAGCATACAAACAACAAACTAAATATTATCCACAGACAAAATTACGTAGCAACTAAGAAAAAAATAAAATTATCAGTCTTTATATGCTTTTGTCCATGCAATCAAACTTAACATTTTGACTTAAAATATTCACTTGCACTTAAAATATTCAATTGCTCTAAGATTGCTGTATGTTTGTATGCAATTATGCAAACCCTACTACAGTTGTACAACAAGAACCGTCTCGACATGAATCAATAGGTTTGTTCTCTGTAGCTGAACTGGCTACACTTGTTCAGAGTTTATCTTTTTTACTCCACATTGGAAAGAAAAAGATAAACTCTGAACTAGTGCAGCCAGTTTAGCTACATAGAGAGCAAACCTAATGTGATTTTAACATAACTGTTATAAGATGTAATAAAAAATTATCTTTAAAACTCATATAAAATCTTCATAATCTTTCCTTTTAATTGTGTCTTCCGTGGTTCTTCTATTTTACGTAATTGATATGCAATTGTGCTACCAAAAACATCATCTTCATCCATTTTTTGTTTACCTGAGAAATGTTGAGACATAACAGATGATAAATTCATAAACGATTTTTCAACTTCGTCCGCTTCTTGAATAATTGTATTTTTTGCTTTGTTTTTTTTATTTCCTGGCATAGATTTTATGCATGGTTGCATTGATGACAAAATTGCTTTATTTTCTGGCGTAGATTTTATGCATGGTTGCACTAGTGACGAAACTTCTTGATTTTCTGGTGTAGATTTTATGTATGGTTGCACTAGTGACAAAATTTCTTGATCTTCTGGCGTAGATTTTATGCATGGTTGCACTAGTGACAAAATTTCTTGATCTTCTGGCGTAGATTTTATACATGGTTGCATTAGTGACAAAATTTCTTGATCTTCTGGCGTAGATTTTATGCATGGTTGCATTAATGACGAATTTTCATTAATACTTGGCGATAAAGATAGGGTTGAAGATAGGAATGGAGATGAAGATACAGATGATGAAGACGACAGTATTGATAATGGTGATAAAGATTTTAACACCTCAGATGGAACAGAAATGCTGAAAAGATTATAATTATTTATTAGTTTATGTACAAAAATTATGACTAAACCAGTAAATATTTTACCATTATTTGCAACTTAAATACAAACAAAAGAATTAAAGCTCTGTTAAATTATTACTAAATGAGTTGTACTCACCTATTAATAGTTTCAACTGGCTTATTATTTTGTAAAATACTTTTAGTTTTTGGCATATTAGAAATGAAATGTGTTCCTCGTGGTGTAATGTTCGTATAAGTTCTAAAAGTTAATTATACAATTAATTATATAAAACAATTATATTATAAATATTAAAAAGCATGTAATCTAATTTATCTTATAGAAAGGTAATAGATCTTACTTCCTGCTTTTAACAAAAGAATCCAAAAATTTCATGTTGTTATATAATAAGAACGTAGGTCTTGTAGATGCTGCACTGCCACTTCAGGTTTCTAGTTCTCTTCTTTTCTTTTCACGAGAAAATTTTTCTTTAAGTCTTTGCCATCTATTTTGACACTCCGTAACTGTAAGTAATTAACAATAAAAATGATGTTAATAAAAGCAAAGTAAAAAAAAGTAAAGAGAAAAATATGTAGTTGATGACTTATGAAATATAAAATTTATAATTTATAAAAATAATAAAAAGTTACCTGGTAACTTTAAATATACAGAAATTTCCATCCATGTACGTTTCTTCTTCTTTGCATTTTTAAAATCTGTTGCACTTTTATCATAAAGAAAGGGAAAGTTTTTAACGAGATCTATTAGTACAACATCAGCATTTTCTTCACAATATTCGTATGTACAATCCTGCTCATTCATGTTCTCTTTGTCACTGGATAATTCACGATCCATCTTGAGAATATTTCCAACAGATGAAATCACTACAAAATAAATATTTTTTATTTGATACGATCGCAATACGAAAATATTGTCAAACGCCGTCCTGTAACATAACCTCACTTACATAAAACGATCGCAATACGAAGATATTGTCAAGCGCCGTCCTATAACATAACCTCACTTACATAAAAATATCAACAATATGAAATCTTTCTGCATATGCACATGTTCTGCTTATGTGTTGTGCAGCAATTTTGTAGGCTTTATAATAAGCACGATTGGTTTACCTTGGTTTACCTTATTATGCATATGCTTATGCGGCTACATAGCCGGTAAAAATTTTTCGACAATATGCGTACGCTATGTTTACGTCCTATGCAGCAATATGGCGTTCTTTATATTAAACGCGTGATTGGTCCATTTTCTTATGCATATGCTTATGGGCTTATGCAAGTTTGTGTGGATATAGCTTAACTGTTAATATCTCGCTTCGCGGGGCAGAGCGGCACTTTTTTCTGCCAGATTCGGTCGTTTTTTGTGCAAAAACGCGTCGATTAAGCCTAAGTTCAACGAAATCGGTGAGGAGGCCACTATTCTGCACATTTACCTAAACAGTCAGTTCACTTCGGAGTGAATCGGGATTGGACGGCTGGGTGTAAACAAGGTCTGCCGTCTGTGTTCTGCTGAACGCAGCCGAATGTGGTCCGTGGACCGTGGTCGACACAGAACATAGGTCGAGTGGTCGAGATTGTCGAGAACATTGAACTATATACCATACTGGAACCATGGGGGTGAAACTAATATACGAAAGGTGGAAACAAATATGGCCGACTATAACCAAGCGAAAACGGGGATAAACATATGCGTGCGCACAACGTCATTTTCCGGGACGAGCCGGGACATACCGAAGCTGAACCGAATGACATCCCGTCATCCCGATATATTTCTTCATTGAGTTTTAACCTCAATTGGTGATTGACCTCGGGTGTTGTCACAGAACATATACGTTGTCCTCGCGGTCGGAAAAACTGGTCGTCGGTCAAGTGATTGCGGTGGATAATGCGATCCCTTCGCCGGCACCTTCAACCGCGTTAAATGTCCCGTCGGGTATTATCTCGCCGGCCCGAAACACCGCCCCGGACGACCGAGAAACGTTTCAGATTCCTTGGTTATTGCGCAATAGTCATTCGGGATTCGACTCTGCGTTTCCACAGACGTAAGTGTAACCCTCGATTCCCATGATCGAATGCGGACCTTGTTACAGCTTTACTGTAGCGAGCCAGATGGTTCAAACGCTACTTCCTTTGCGTACCTACATTGACAGTGCCAATAATACTATTGTTTCTAATTCTTTAATTTTATATTTAATTTCAGCTATTCTTATAATATATCCAGAAAGATTATGTGGCAACACGTGGGAAGGATCAAAAGACGTAGAAAAGCAACAAACGTTTCTGTTATGTCATATCCATAGAATGGTTTCAACAGTGCTACAGTTATGTTTGTCCTTTTGTGTAAGTTATATTCGCAAAATATCAAATATTATATACAACAACTATACATATAATACATTTGTGTAAACAAAGCATGTACAACACGTCGATAATATTTCCTATGCTTTCACTTTCCAGGAGTTGCGCAAAATCATCTACATGTGCAGAATGGTCCAACCTTGATGGAGCTGCCAACAGCTATCTGCGTAATGGCGTTTCAGCATGGAACACCATGGAATGAGTAGATAAGTTAGCGAGATGCAATAATTCTGTGATTAGTTAACGAGATGCTGTGATACATATTAGTATATTGTTGCATAAGGTATGTAATGTCCCGATTTCTTGGATGCATACGAGTCATTTTGTATAATGATATTATGAGTTCCATACTCTATATTCCGTTGAATGTTTTTTTTTTCAAATTTGGATTACGTTCTTATTCCCTTGTAGTCTTACACTAGTCGAGAATTTGCATAATAGGTTGTACCATTTTTGCTTCCTCATAGAGGAAGCTTTGTTTTCGTAAAAAAAATTTTTTTTTAGTTGCCGCTGCCAATGTGTTCAGAATGTTCTAAAACGTCGAAAAATCGCTATTTTAAAAAATGTCGGTATGTGTGTATGTATGTCTGTATGTCTGTATGTCTGTATGTCTGTATGTCTGTATGTGCCAAATTTACTGAAATTTCTATAACTCCAGAACTGATCAACCAAATCTTAACCAATTATATATGAAATAGGGGTAGAAAAGACTGAAGAATATAATAGAATTAGAAAAATTGCGAATATTTTAAAATTTTAACCTTTAAGGGCTACATCTCAAGTCTCAATAATTGAGATTTTTCATAAATTGATGTTTTTTGACAATTTAGTATTAATTATTGGCAATTTTTCTAATTATATTATATTCTTCAGTCTTTCCTACCCCTATTTCATATATAATTCTTTAAGATATGGTTGATTAGACTCAGCTTCATAAAGCTTCTATGTATGTACGAATTCTCCAAAATTTGAAATATCAATAAAATTTTAAAGAAATTATATATGAAATAGGGGTAGAAAAGACTGAAAAATCTAATAAAATTAGAAATAGCCCGATATCTCAAAATTAATGGAAATTAGAGCAACATTTAAATCTTAATGAATTTTCTATCTATCTATATAAAATAGAATGTCTGTATGTCTGTATGTATGTCTGTTCTTTATACACTCTTAAACTATTCGACCGATCTGGACGAACTTTTGCACAGTTACTCTTTACATCCTTGCGCAAAACATAGGTTACTACGGAACCTCGATTATTCGCTTACCGATCAGCAACTTTATTCCTTGGTTTTCCCGGGCATTTTTTCGGGAATTTCGAGATTGCCCGCTCGCGATGTATGCACAGGACTTCGATATTTCACTTACCGATTACCGATTTTATCCCTTTGTTTTTCCGGGCGTTTTTTAAGTCTGTCTGTTCTTTATACACTCTTAAATTATTCGACCGATCTGGACGAATTTTTGCACAGTTACTTTTTACATCCTTGCGCAAAACATAGGCTACTTAGGAACCTTGATTATTCACTTACCGATCAGCTACTTTATTTTTTGGTTTTTCCGGGCGTTTTTTCAGGAATTTCAAGAATGCTCGCTCGCGATGTACGCACAGAACTTCAATATTTCACTTACCGATTACCGATTTCATCCTTTGGTTTTCCCGGACATTTTTTAAGTGAAATATCGAAGTTCTGTGTACATCGCAAGCGAGCAATCTCGAAATTCCTGAAAATACGCCCGGGAAAACCAAGGGATGATTACAGTATTTATTGTGAATACTATTTCTTATTTAAATTTAATTTCAACCTCAAATTGAACTTTCGCAATAGGTTTTACAAAAAATATTGTAAGTATGTGGTATTTGCGGAAGACAACAAATTATGTTACATGCGAGCAAACAATCTCGAAATTTTTTTGATTCTAATATATTTTTCAGTTTTTTCTACCCCTATTTCATATATAATTCATTATGGTTTGGTTGATTAGACCCAGCTTTATAAAGCTTTGATATATGTACAAATTCTCCAAAATTTCAAATGAAAAATAGAAAGAGAGAGAGAGAGAAAGAGAGAGAGGGCGAAAGGGCGCTCTATTGCAAAAGCATTGATCGTTTTTTAAATAAAACTGACGTAAGTGTCTAGCCTAGCATCAGCCAATGTATGCCAAAAAGCCTAAAGTGCGTTCAGTTTTATTGGGAAACGATCAGTGTTTCGCAAAAGGGCGGCCTTTTGCCAAAGGGCTAGTCTTTTTGCAAAAGGGCTAATTTTTTAATTGCAGTTAGAACATCTCAAGTCTTAATAATTAAGTCTTCAAAAAATGATTTTTTAGGATAATAAAAAAAGTGAGCAAGTAGAAACTTGCACATTGCTTCCATATAGTTTTTAAGTGTGCAAGTAGAAACTTGCACATTGCTTCCTCATAGCTTTTAAGTGTGCAAGTAGAAACTTGCACATTGCTTCCTCATAGCTTTAAAGTGTGCAAGTTGAAACTTGCACATTGCTTCCTCATAGCTTTAAAGTGTGCAAGTAGAAACTTGCACATTGCTTCCTCATAGTTTTTAAGTGTGCAAGTAGAAACTTGCACATTGCTTCCTCATAGTTTTTAAGTGAGCCAGTAGAAACTTGCACATTGCTTTCTCATAGTTTTTAAGTGAGCCAGTAGAAACTTGCACATTGCTTTCTCATAGTTTTTAAGTGAGCCAGTAGAAACTTGCACATTGCTTTCTCATAATTTTTAAGTGAGCAAGTAGAAACTTGCACATTACTTAATCAACATTTTATTTCGCTTATAAAGCTTCCTCTATGAGGAAGCCAAATTAAAGAATATTTACTAATAATTGTACATCAAATAAAAAAAAAGCTTCCTCATAGAGGAAGCTTTATAAGCGAAATAAAATGTTGATTAAGTAATGTGCAAGTTTCTACTTGCTCACTTAAAAATTATGAGAAAGCAATGTGCAAGTTTCTACTGGCTCACTTAAAAACTATGAGAAAGCAATGTGCAAGTTTCTACTGGCTCACTTAAAAACTATGAGAAAGCAATGTGCAAGTTTCTACTGGCTCACTTTTTAGATGAAAATGGGCATAAGTCTCGTTTAGAATCGGCTTTCAAAGCTGTATTCTTTTCAAATTACACTAGCAATTTTTGTGATGTACACCACTGTGATAGCTTGATTATTGATAAGACTGTAACGTTTTTAATATTTAAATACGTTAAGGACCGTAAACAATCACAAGCTCTAAGTTCCGGACATTATAAAAAAATGATAAAATTTCAATCAGCGAAATAACGTCACCAATTAATTTTCCAATTCAATACTTTATGAAGGTTTTTCTTTTTGTATTTTGGTTTTATTTCCGGATTTGTGCTTTTGATTTCGTACTATGTTACTATAACCAGGATACTATATATATAATTATATAACGCAAAGCAAATTTTATCTTCTCTGTATATTTTATTAGATTGTTTTTTTTTCTTAAAAAATTAATGTTTTAAACCGCTTACATTATAAGATCGTTGCATAAAAAAGAGCAGAGCAGCACATATTTTCTGTTTATTTCCTTTATATTATTTTATAGAAAACAAATTTTATTTTTTTGTTTGATTAATTATCAGTACTACCTATACTTGTAAGAAATGTCGATACGTGCCACATTTAGACAAATATATGTTGCCGATGGACACTTCGTATTATCGATATGCAACGTTCCGCTGAGGTCTATTAGTATCGTCGTGATTTGCCTCGCCATTATTATAGCCTTATTACAATTTAATGAAATACATAATCTTGTTGTATGTTTACAACATCTACGATGTATGTTAATTAATCTTTAATAAATATTATTATTATCACATATCTTATACTTTGGATTTTATTTTCAACTGTACTTAATTTATGACATCGGAATTATACTTTTTTTACATACTATATTTATGTGCAGTAAGCCAACACGATTTAAGTCCATTTTTAAATTACATGTAAAAATGTGTTTGTAAAAATGGATTTAAATTGTGCTGGCTGACAGCAATCTCAGACTTCATTTAAAAATATGAAATATACGGCATATGTAGCTATATATAGCACTATCTAGTACGAACCCAAGCCACTGCGAGCCGCTGCGATCAACTTGTGTTTCCTTCGTTTAACACGCAGCTTGCTCTTCTCATTATATATGTTCTGTGACTGGAACGCGCACGGCCATACCCCCTCCGCTGTTACCGCGGCCACGAAGAGATAGTTGAAATGCGACGAAGCTGTCTCTTTCTACTGTAACTACCCTAACTGAAAACATTGTCCTGCAACGAACGACCGCCGCGACCGGTACGCACATCACACATGTACGCACCGGTATGATTCTACTGTCGCAATTGTCGCAAAATCTTCAATGTTCTTTACAAATATAAAACATTGTTTAGTCTATACGCCAGGTCGAAATAACCTCTTTACAGATAAATGGTTTTAGAACGGGTAGTACGTCAGGTCACGTGGTCGACACAGTTAGTTAGACAAGAACAACATCGTCGCATTTCAACTAACCCACTCCCACAATCTTGGCCGCCAATGAACAGAGGCGTGCGCGTTCCAGTATGGTATATAGTCAGTGTTGCCAGTGTTAGTACAATTGTACTAGATCTAGTACTTTTGTGTACCGTCTAGTACGCTAGTACGACGGCGATAAATCTAGTACGTTTTTTAAATATTTAATTAGATCGCTAACTTCGATCTTTTATCGGCTATTATATTATATCGCCGTGTGCTGTTGCGTTCGGCAATGCAAATCTGAGACTTTGGAGTGCAGCTCTTTTATCTCGCAAATTGTTCGGCAATGCCTATCTGTTCGCTCTAAATCGGAGAGTATTTTGGGTATAATAAATTATTGAAAGAAATAATTATACCTTTCATTCAATAATTTATTATACCCAAAATATACTCTCCGATTAAGAGCAAACAGATATGCATTGCCAAACGATTTGCGAGGCAAAAGAGCACTCCAATGTCTCCAGATTTGCATGCCGAACGCAGCTTACGTAGTGCTTAGCACCGGAAATCCTGCGTATATACTTTTTTTGA
Source organism: Leptothorax acervorum (assembly GCA_035220615.1). Lineage (NCBI taxonomy): Eukaryota > Metazoa > Arthropoda > Insecta > Hymenoptera > Formicidae > Leptothorax > Leptothorax acervorum. The sequence goes on from JASTWQ010000615.1 coordinate 18,932, forward strand.
CGGAGTTAGCGATCTAGTACTGGGATCGATTGTGTGTGCAGTATGTAAGTACCTTGAAACGAGGTAAAAATTACAAAAGTGAGGAAATTTACTAGAGTATCTATGATTTTATTTGTTGAAATCTAGTAAATCTGTTCGCTTTTGTAATTATTTTCACCTCGTTTCAAGATATTACTGATACACAAGCTGCATTCGGCAATGCAAATCTATGAGGCGTCGGAGTTGTTCTTTTACCTCGCAAATCGTTCGGCAATGCATATCTGTTTGCTCTAGCTGTATCATCGAATCTTATCTGTGTTCGGATATTATTAATATTAATTTAATTTAATTTAATATTATCCAAACGCAGATAAGATGACACAAAGCAAACAGATACCTATGCATTGCCGAACGATTTGCGAGGTAAAAGAGCAACTCCGACGCCTCAGATCAGATTTGCATTGCCGAACGCAGCTACAATCGACCCCCTGTATATTATGGACATGGGGGACTGATTGTGTATCTTAAATCGAGGTGAAAATTACAAAAATGAGAAAATTTATTAGAGTATCTACGATTTTATTTGTTGAAATCTAGTAAATCTATTCACTTTTGTAATTTTCACCTCGTTTCAAGATACATAATCGGTCCCCTGTGCTTTTAGTACGCAACGCTTCCAATCTAGTACGTTTTACGATCCTGGTTAACACGATACAAAATTTCGGACTGGCAACACTGTATATAGTTCAATGGTCGAGAAGCAGCGATCAGCTGTCATGGCAGTCACGATTCTTGCGGAATAAAAGGGATCAAGTTTTGTTATAAAAAATAATCTCCGATGCGCTGTACCGGAAGATGATAGTCGACACGTCGATTCTTTAGCGCGCTTGGTAGCTTAGCCGAAAAATGTTTCGTATTTTTCGGCGTAACCTCCGTGATCGGTCCTTTGAGTTTCTTTACTTAACAATAAAGTAGACCTGAATTATTTATGTGAAAGGCTCCGAAATACAAAGGTGAGAAAATATTATCTATATCTACGTTACTCATTAACTTTCTTATATTTAAGACTTTGATATGTGCGTAGTGACCAAAGGTGTCAAGTTCGATATACGTGTGCATGTGCAAAGCTTATTTATTACCAAAAATTTACATTATGTTCTATAAAGATATATATGTATATGTATATATCTATACCTCATTGTCAGAGGTAAAGGATCGTATGTCCACTTTTTGTCAAAATTGAGTTAGTACTATTTCTAATATACCAGGAGCTTAAATTTTAATATAGTAAAAGGTTTTATGTCTATTACGACTATAGTGTCTAAAATAGTCTCTAAAATTTATGTATTTTTCTTTACCTAATTTTTCATTTAGCGGTAAACAATCGCAAGTCCCTTAGTTTTGGTTAGGTCTCGGGTTAGGTACATACAATGTGTTATTGACAATTATATTACAAAACATGTCAGTTTCATTGCTGTAATAAATATTTAAAAAATTACATTGCTACTTTTATTTTAAATTTAATAAAAATATACTTTTTCCTTATTTAAAACTTTGAACGCCATTTTCTCGAAATGTATAAAACTGCACATACGATCCTTTACCTCTGAGGTACAGATATACATATATATATACATATTTAAGAAATATTTATATTTTAATTTTAATTGTATAATAATTATATCGATAATTGTTTCACATGTTTTAGGTAAATTTAATGATCCCATGGATGCGAGATCAAATAGCGGAGGCCTGGCATAACAGAAAGAGTTCAAGGGCAGCTGACAAGCGGTCCTTGGCCCTTTCTTCTGTCAGCACAGGCAATCCTGCAGGCAATAACACCATGCTTACGCCATTACCTACCTCACCTGAAAACTTTTCCATCAACATCATCAGGTTTGAGTTCACGTTTGATATGGTTGAAATTTCAAGAAATAATCCTATTGGGCGTCAATTAATGTCAAATCATTTTATACAGCATAGAGGGAAATGTATTGGGTGTTACGGTGAAACCAAACTTTACTGTGGAAAATATTAAGAAAATAGCAGTGGTACATTTTTACGGTCAAGACACAACTAAACCTATCTCACGCTATCGCTTAATTCATTCATCCAAATTTAAACAGCTTGCAGATGAAAATTATGTCGATGACGAGGATATCAATGAATATGGTATAATTATTTGCATTATACATTTATACATATATTTATAGATTTGATAATGTAATTACCTTGTTGATGGATTTCCAATTTGTATTACATGCCTTATTGTTTACATATCCCTTTTTAACACAGTGAATAATTTATTATAGATGAATTATTATTAGTAGAAATACGATCGACCACCATACAAGAGAACCTTTCAGATGAAGCTCTTAAAGGTCCAAGTCTAGAAGCAATAGCTCGAGCTACAAGTGATCTACCTAGTCTACGAAATACACCTAAGCCTGTGCCATCGACAGAATGCCCTGCGGATGTAAATATATATTTCACATGTTTTAAAATATATACTTTTGTTTATCACGGTATTTTATCTTTATGGTTACTCGTAGTTCCAGAATGAAATCCGTAAGATTTTAATAACCCTTGTGCAAGCGTCTGCAAAGATCTTAATGTATAGTCCCGATGCTGAAAAATTGTATGACGTCATTAAGGAGAAACTCGAAGCTAGGTGTAAGCCTATTAATGATCCGAAAGTCGTAAAAACTCTTATAGAAATGGGTTACCCTCACAAGAAAGTTCTCAAAGCGTTACGTCTTCGAAAGTAAATATCAACATCTTTATCGTATATTTAGTGTTAATACGCGTACGCATTGGTAATTCGTGTATAACACTATGGAAATATGCTTCTATTCTAGATCGAATATGACAGAAGCTTTAGAATGGCTTATAGAACATCAGGATGATTCAGATGACGAAGACGATGATTTCTTGTCTGCGGATACAACGACAGACACAAATATTGCAAGTCCCAGTTCCTCAATGGGTGCTAAGAAAAAATCATTAAAAGATGCATGTTTGGAACTGTTCGAAACTGGTAATCCTTGCACAAGATGGAGAAATGTGCATTATTATTTTGAAGATAATTAGAATTAAAAGCAATACAATATACGAAAAAAGCATTACATGTGAAAATGTGTTAATTCTAGGAAAACAGGATCAGAAAGAAAAAAATCTGGTGCATATCGTAGAATTATTATTGCAAAGTTTTCGACAATATAAGAAAATGGAATTTAAACCTAATAAGAGAGCAATGCGGTCGCTTGTAGAAATGGGTTTTGATGAGAAGAATGTTATAGGAGCACTGAAAATTACTGGAAACGATCAGGCTAATGCTGTAAGTTAATTATTAGAAAGATATACAGGGTGCGCAAAAAGTCCCAGAACAATCTGATATTTCGGAAAAGAAGCATTTGACAAACAAATGTTTTAGACAAAAGTTGTAATGTTTAAAAGAATCCATTTAACGGTTTGAACAATTTGACCTTAGATGGCGTTGCTAGTTACACCAAGGTTACCATGAATTTTTTAAATACTGTCACCACGAAGAGGTACCCTAGACGCCGAGAAATCGAATGAAAGAATGCCATTTACAATTAGTACATTTTCCTAATGTTTCAAAGAGTGTATCTCTGAACGGCGTCGACTTTGAGAATTATGTCTATGGAATATTTTGATCCTCTAACAATGATCTTTGATTTTAACTAAGTCTCTTAAATATCTAAAACAATATTAGGCAAATAAAAAATGTTTCAGAGGAAAGTTGTTCAAGTTAATTAATAGAAAAAAGTGGTAAAAATAGGCGTTCAAATTAAACAAAATTCATGGTGATCTTGATATGCCATCCAAGGTCAAACTGTTCAAACCGTTAAATGGATTCTTTTAAAAACTACAACTTTTGTCTAAAACTTTTTTGTAAAATGCTTCCTTTCCGAACTATTAGACCATTTCGGGACTTTTTGCGCACCCTGTATATTTAACGTGGTATCGAGGATATATATTTAAATTATATTTTTATATTGTTTTACATCTTTCGACAGTGTGAGTGGTTGCTGGGCGAAAGAAGACGTAGCTTACAAGACTTGGATGAAGGTCTTGAATCCGATGGTCTAATTTATAAAGCAATTATGAGTAATCCTCATATTCAGCTTAGTCTTACAAAACCTAAGATGTTACTCGGTAAGATAAACCTATAAGAAAATGTAATATATAAACTAAAATAATATTTCTTAAAACTTTTTCCTATTTCTTTTAGCATATATATCAATGATAGAAACACCTGCCTCGGCAAACGTATGGATTAACGACCCTGAAATTTCACCTGTGCTTAGCCAAATATCTAAGACATATCACACCGAAAAACATGCCATCCATATGAATCGTTATACCTAGTATTATGATAAAACTTTTTTTAGTCTCTGTAAAACATCCATATTTTTATATAGATAAATTTATAAATAATTTCCGCAGAGATATGAACCAATTAGTAATCAGTTATAATTATTACAATTTTAATATACAGGGTGTTTCATTTTAATCGCCCCAGGCAAATATCTCGAAAAATATGAAAGATACGGAAAAACGTTCCAGACAAAAGTTGTTTGGTTTGAAGGGGGACATAAGATGGTGTCATTGGTTTGACTTTGAGTGAACGTGCCAAGGTCACATAAAGTTTAACTTTGTCTTTTTAAATGGAACCCCCTATTTTTCATTGCGTATTCTTGTAGCTTACCTCAAGAGCTTTCCAAAACACTGTATTTAAGTATTTTTTCATGAAGTACTTTTCGAGTTACAAGGCTCGAAAATTACAATCCCGCCGGCATTAGCATTACCCAAGGTGTACCGGCCAATGAAGACAAGACCTAAGATTGATCCGGCCTGTGAAAGCAAGGCCCAAGATTGATCCGGTTAGTGAAGGCAAGACCCAAGATTGATCCGGCCAGTAAAGGCAAGACCCAAGATTGATCCGGTTAGTGAAGGCAAGAGCCAACATTGATTCGGCCAGTGAAGGCAAGACCCAAGATTGATCCGGTTAGTGAAGGCAAGACCCAAGATTGATCCGGTTAGTGAAGGCAAGACCCAAGATTGATCCGGTTAGTGAAGGCAAGACCCAAGATTGATCCGGCCAGTAAAGGCAAGACCCAAGATTGATCCGGTTAGTGAAGGCAAGAGCCAACATTGATCCGGCCAGTGAAGGCAAGACCCAAGATTGATCCGGTTAGTGAAGGCAAGACCCAAGATTGATCCGGCCAGTGAAGGCAAGACCCAAGATTGATCCGGTTAGTGAAGGCAAGAGCCAACATTGATCCGGCCAGTGAAGGCAAGACCCAAGATTGATCCGGTTAGTGAAGGCAAGACCCAAGATTGATCCGGTTAGTGAAGGCAAGACCTAAGATTGATCCGGCCAGTAAAGGCAAAACCCAAGATTGATCCGGTTAGTGAAGGCAAGAGCCAACATTGATCCGGCCAGTGAAGGCAAGACCCAAGATTGATCCGGTTAGTGAAGGCAAGAGCCAACATTGATCCGGCCAGTGAAGGCAAGACCCAAGATTGATCCGGTTAGTGAAGGCAAGACCCAAGATTGATCCGGTTAGTGAAGGCAAGACCTAAGATTGATCCGGCCAGTAAAGGCAACAAAACCCAAGATTGATCCGGTTAGTGAAGGCAAGAGCCAACATTGATCCGGTCAGTGAACGCAAGACCCAAGATTGATCCGGTTAGTGAAGGCAAGACCCAAGATTGATCCGGTTAGTGAAGGCAAGACCCAAGATTGATCCGGCCAGTAAAGGCAAGACCCAAGATTGATCCGGTTAGTGAAGGCAAGACTCAAGATTGATCCGGCCAGTAAAGGCAAGACCCAAGATTGATCCGGTTAGTGAAGGCAAGAGCCAACATTGATCCGGCCAGTGAAGGCAAGACCCAAGATTGATCCGGCCAGTGAAGGCAAAACTTAAGATTGATCCGGTTAGTGAAGGCAAGACCCAAGATTGATCCGGTTAGTGAAGGCAAAACCCAAGATTGATCCGGCCAGTAAAGGCAAGAGCCAACATTGATCCGGCCAGTGAAGGCAAGACCCAAGATTGATCCGGCCAGTGAAGGCAAAACTTAAGATTGATCCGGTTAGTGAAGGCAAGACCCAAGATTGATCCGGTTAGTGAAAGCAAAACCCAAGATTGATCCGGCCAGTAAAGGCAAGACCCAACAATGATCCGGTCAATGAAGGCAAGACCCAACATTGATCCGGCCAATGAAGGCAAGACCCAACATTGATCCGGCCAATGAATGCAAGACCCAAGATTTGTCCGGATCAATCTTGGGTCTTGCCTTTATTGGCCGGATCAATGTTAGGTCTTGCCTTCATTGGCGGGTGAATGTTGGGTCTTGCCTTTACTGGCCGGATCAATTTGGGTCTTGCCTTCACTGGCCGGATCAATGTTGGGTCTTGCCTTCACTAACCGGATCAATCTTGGGTCTTGCCTTCATTGGCCGGATCAATGTTGGGTCTTGCCTTCATTGGCCGGATCAATGTTGGGTCTTGCCTTTATTGGCCGGAACAATGTTGGCTCTTGCCTTCACTAACCGGATCAATCTTGGGTCTTGCCTTCACTGGCCGGATCAATCTTAGGTCTTGTCTTCATTGGCCGGTACACCTTGGGTAATGCTAATGCCGGCGGGATTGTAACTTTCGAGCCTTGTAACTCGAAAAGTATTTCATGAAAAAATACTTAAATACAGTGTTTTGGAAAGCTCTTGAGGTAAGCTACAAGAATATGCAATGAAAAATAGGGGGTTCCATTTAAAAAGACAAAGTTGAACTTTATGTGACCTTGGCACGTTCACTCAAAGTCAAACCAATGACACCATCTTATGTCCCCCTTCAAACCAAACAACTTTTGTCTGAAACGTTTTTCCGTATCTTTCATATTTTTCGAGATATTTGCCTGGGGTGATTAAAATAAAACACCCTGTATATAATTAAATTATATACAGGGTGTCCTAGAATTGATAGTAGAAAAGAAAGAGGCATATTCTACAGGTCAAAAGAAGGTAAAATTGTCCTATAAACATATGTTCGGAAACGCACTCCCTCTGAGCTACACCCTCCCAAAGTTTTCCGAAAAAACTCGAATTTTCTGTATATTTTCTAAACTTGGGTTTCGAATTTTACGAAAATCGGTACATATCCTTGTGCGTTTTATTCATTTTTCTTGTCAAAAATTGTCTTTCGAAGGGGGTTTTAAGGGAGGATACATTTCAATGTCGGGGAGGGGGGGCTTAAGCCCTTCTCCCCCTTAAAACCCCCTTCGAAATTTTGTTAGGAAATTTTTAACAAGAAAAATGAATAAAACGCGCAAGAATATGTACCGATTTTCGTGAAATTCGAAACTCAAGTTTAGACAATATACAAAAAATTCGAGTTTTTTCGGAAAACTTGGGAGAGTGTAGCTCAGAGGGAGTGCGTTTCCGGACATATGTTTATAGGACAATTTTATCTTCTTTTGACCTGTAGAATATGCCTCTTTGTTTTTTACTATCAATTCTAAGGGGGGACACCCTGTATAGTTATATTTACTGCTATGATAATAATATAATAATAATATTATCACATTATTATCATATTTATGAAAATCCATAGGATATCCAACTCGCAATACGCTATAATATGTTATCAATTATGCATAATTTGATTTCCATATACAATGCCGATTGTTTTCGACGTTGTATAAATCGCCTGTTGTTGACAGTTCTTAGAGAAAGAAAACGTGCTTTAATATATACGAAAGACAAAAAATTGTTATTTTAAGGCTCATCCTACCTACTCGCCTCTTCTATCCTTGTTTGGTGACGTCATAAGCGACAAAGTGTATGGCAAAAATTTTTGCGATTTTACGTTGAAAATTAAGATATATTCATAAAACCCATTTTTGTAATTGATTCAGCACATTTGTAAAATATACCGAAAAATAGCCGTAAAATTAATGTAACATGCAATCTGCCTTTTTAACCTGTTTTCTTTTATTTTTCATTTTATAGCTATTTATTGATTATCAAAGCCAAAGGAAAGTGTTCGGTATATTTTGCAAATGTACGTGCTGAAGCAATTACAATTACGTTTTATGAATATATCTTTTTATTTCAACGTAAAACCGCAAGAATTTTTGGCGATTTCTCGCTTCTGACGTCATCAAATAAGGATAGAAGAGGCGAGTAGGCACTGTAGGCAGGAGCCCTAACATGTAATATAAATTTTTGTAGTAAAATCGAATTTATATCATGCAAATATCATGCTATTCTATTCTCCAAATCGAGAGCTAGTCAGACATATGCTACAGAATTGTACAATATGAATAAGTACTAACAATAAGTCACAAAATAAATTTATTATAAATTAAATAGTTCTAAATTTTTCTAAATAAGTATAAGTTAATAAGAGAGGGAGAGGAGGGGGAGGAGAGAGAGAGAAGAAATTTCACATTTGTGCAGTTCTGCGTTGTCGCTGCGACCATTGAACTATATACCATACTGGAACGCGCACGCCTCTGTTCATTGGCGGCCAAGATTGTGGGAGTGGGATAGTTGAAATGCGACGATGTTGTTCTTGTCTAACTAACTGTGTCGACCACGTGACCTGAGGTACTACCCGTTCTAAAACCATTTATCTTTAAAGAGGTTATTTCGACTTGTAATTTAATTTCTTAAATTCTATTTTTAATTAAACAATGTTTTATATTTGTAAAGAACATTACTGAAAAAAAATTACTTAAAAATAACAAAATATTAAAGCTGTTTAAATTTATTATATTTCCATATAATGCAATAGATAACTATTTTTTTTTAATTACAAATGTATGTACATGATGTATATGTATTTTGAATTAATAAAATGATATTTGAAAAGTTAATAGCTAAATAATTAATGTAAATAAAATATATATTATGTGTTGCAGCAGCGCTTCATCCATTATTTTGAGAATTCGATCAGTTATGTTAAAGTTCCATGAAGTTTAAAAAAGATACACGGCCGGTCTCGTTGTTTGTTCGCTCACGTATATACTTGGCGTGAGACACTATATCGTGTCTTTTGATATGGACAATTCTAAAAATAAAAATAACACATTGAGTTCTTTAAACTCTTTAATTCTTTTACGTTCGTTATTTAATTATTATAAGACAGTAGGTAAAATACCTAAACATATAATAAACACAAAGCACGTAACAAAATAAAATAAGAATTGTTTCACTTTGCACATAAGAATTTATTATAACTGTTATATAAGTAGATAATGAATTATATAATAAGGAGCAAGCCCGCGTTATATTAAAAATAGAAGATGAAGATGTGGTAATAAATTTAATTTTTGCTCACATCGTGTATTTGCTAGATTAAGCCTCCTTACTCTCAATCCTTGTTATTATCGTACAAGTTCTTTTTGCAAATAAAAGTTTTGATTTAAAGTACATATAATAAAACGTTTGTTTTCAGTGAACATAAAACTGTAATTACATATGTCAGAAATTAAAAAATAAAATACATATCACATAAATAAAATGTTATAACATGTGTTTAACATTTATGAAGCTTTGACATATGTAAGAAATAAAACTAAACTAAATAACTTATATTCTTACAAAATAATAACTGCGAATAAAAGTTCTGATTTAAAGTACACTGTATAATAAAACGCTTGTTTTCAGCGAACATAAAGCTGTAATTACATATGTCAGAAATTAAAAAATAAAATATCTACATATCACATAAATAAAATGTTATAACATGTGTTTAACATTTATAAAGCTTTGACATATGTATAAGAAATAAAACAAAACTAAATAATGACTTATATTCTTACAAAATAATGACTGCAAATAAAAACTTTGATTTAAAATACATATAATAAAAGCGCTTGTTTTTAGTGAAAATAAAGCTTCAACATATGTCAGAAATTAAAAAATAAAATACATATCACATAAATAAAAGAAAAATGAGAAATCAATTATACGTGATAAAATAAAATAGTTTTATGTAATTTGGATCGACTTGTTCCACGTTCTTTTAAATGTTGCTCTGTAATTTTCTTACAATATGTTAAAGTGCGAAGTTTTATATATTTTGATGCTATTATACTTTAATAATTTGAACTTTATGTAAATCTTCGCCTCCCGTACTGTCAACAATTGGATGTTCAGGTGTAAAAATTTCTTTAATTTTTGGCAATAATGTTTGTATTACGCTAATCACTATGTTTTGCTTAAAATTTGTTTGCTGTATGTGGCCTGAAATTATTTCTATTTTAAATGCTTTTTCCGTAGTTTTCACAATTTCGAAAACGGCACTTTAGGGGTAACAAAGTTTTCCGCGATCTACAAAAAGAGTAAATGAATTACATTTATTCATATTTACTGCGTAAGTATGAAGCTTGTCATGTGTTGTCACATTTTTTTTTCAGTTAAAGTGTCTGCACAATAACGACAATGTATTTCACTTAATAGCGAACGAACAATAGTACCCGCTATATAATATAAAATGTTTTCTTGAATAAAAAAAAGATTTACATTATCTATTAAAATTGACAGTGGTTCTAATTCGTTTTCATTTCCTTGTATATTATTATCTTGTTCTGAACGTTTAGGTGTACGAAATTTCAATATAGAAGGTGTCTCGGAAGTGTTACCCAAGCAATTAGCATTAATACCAGCGCGAACCGAATTACGAAACAGAAGTTGTCGTAAAGCCCATTTAAATTGAAGTACATTAGGATTGTCATTCCATCCGCCACGCCTCCTTATACATGAAAAAAATTATTCAAAATATGGTCTTGAGAACATTTATATGGCAGAAAATACCGTAAACCGTTTTCTTCTCTGTATAGTAAGTCATGTGCCAGATTATAAAAACTTTGAGTATTTATTACAAATCCTAAAGCAAATGTATGCCGAGGATGAAGAAAAATGTTAATACCATCAATTTTTAGGCTTGAAATATATGTGACGCTGTAATCAAAATATTGTTTGAATAGTTCTAAATTCTTTTTCATCATAGGTGATTTAAAACCTGTACCAAAAATTTGTCTTGCATTCATCATATCAAATAATCGGTCAATAACACGGATAAATTCTGTTGTTGCTTCACTATCTGCAAAGTCTTTATGCCCAGTTTGTCTCAGAAAATCAGTTGTATCAGCAATAGAATTGCTCAATGTCTGCACTGCCAAAGGTACACTCATTTTTTTATTCTTATAGTAAACGTGATTATATAACTTAATTTATTAGCTAATTTCAAATCTGCTGTTTCTTGATGTGTATGTAATATCTTTATGTAATTGAATGAGATATTGCCAGTTTCTGATGAAATATTTGATTCTGCAAAGGCATTACGTGCTAATTTAACCATGTGACATGGATCCAAAATACAATAAATATTTGAATCATTTTGTGGATGTTTAAAAAAAGCTTTGATATTATCGACAGAAAAGTTACATCCAAGTAATTTAAATGTTGAAATATTTGTTCTAGCTCAATCACATGTTATTGAACAAACTATTATACCTATGTTATACAGTTTTTCAATAGCATATTTTATTAAATGTGCTTGAAGATCCGCATTTATTTTATTAATAAAAAAATATGCAATTGGACATTTAAATCGGTTTGTGTATGACACTATCTGGAAAACTAATACTTCTGTAGCTAGATCTTCAGAATTTGTAGTTACAATGCCACCGTAATCAACATATCCTCTGTTTTGATCAGTCTTTATATCATGCACAACTTGCGTGCGAATAGCCATTGAATCAAAGATGAAAGCCACATCTTTTAAAAATTGGTTTTGTTTTACTTCTGTTTCTAAATATTCAAAAACTTCCGAAAGAAAACCAGTCTCACAATTATAATTTCCTATCCATTTTCTTAACATTGACGGATGTGGTACGTATAACATTTCTCGAAGCAAATCATAACCTTTTGGACTATAAAAATACAATGTTAGTGCAAATTGTTTTATTTCTGGTGTGTACCGCCTCTGCGTTGGAGCAATATTGTTATTCTTACATTCATTTAAAATAACTTCTAATTTCAAGCCACTGAAAGTGTTACGTAATATCTGTTCAAGATCCAAATTACATATATTATGCGTTTTTAGGATATCAATAATATTATTCATTGTTTTAATACTTTCGTCCCGACGATGTAGGCGTTTTCGCAAAATATGCACTTCTCTTTTCAAGCTTACTAATTCTTTCTCTGTAATTTCTTTCTTTATTCTCTTTGGCGAAACTTGTGTACAAACATCTACGGATCTTTTTTTCTGAAATAAAATAACTGCTTTTACATACACAACAAAATAATTATTAGTTCAGTTTCCAAGTAAATAAAGTTTATAAGAATTAATTTAATACGCCAGTAAGCAAATTACTTTTTAAATAGTATATTTCAAATATAATTTAACAATTATAATTTTTCGTTTAATTGATTCTGAGTAAAAGCTAGCATCTAACAATTCAATTCCTTGATTTGGAATTTTCCCTACATACTCTCTTAAAATATAAGCAATTTGAGCGAGAAAAACACTGAACAAAGTGGCTATACTGGGAAATCAACATCACTCAATACTTCTTTCATTAAAATTACAATAAATAAGATATTCTACAATGAAAATTGTACTTCTACTATTATGTCTTTATCTGAAATTAAATGTTTTGTTTACAATTTTATACTAACCTCAACAGTAGCCTCTTCTGTTGTATTTTCATTAGATGTATAAAAAATGGATGGAATAGCATTTGAACACAACATAGCCTTTGATGTTGGCGTTTGTGGTTGATATGCATCTTTAGAAAAATGCTTACTGCATATATATGTATATTGTTGTAGCGGCAATTCTATTAAATCCTTCGGTATTGCTTGCAACCATTGTTTGTATCTATCCGTATGTTTTAGTGGAAAACTACAGAAAAATCATAAGTTATGTATAAAATTTATATAAAAAATATATAATATCGTATAAATTGTACAATCTACTACAAATATATATTATTAATATTTTATTTACCTATGGAAAGTGAGTTCAATGTTTCCGTCATAATTTGACGTACAATTTCTTAAAATACATCTTCTTCCCATCTTAGGTATTTTAATTATCTCAACTTCTCAACTATCTAGAAAAAAGTAAATTATAAATATATACAAAATTATAAATAATTCGAATGTAGTAACAGTTGATAACAACTTACAATACCCCAGATAGCAAAATGCTAGCAGTATGCCAGCAGTATGCCAGCAGATTCAATTACGAATTTGCAGCAGATTCCGCTCCGCTGCGTCCTCATTAAGCTTTGGTTCTGCCAGCACAATGTGCCAGCACAATGTGATGGCAGAAATGCAGCAGAAACGAAGCACGGTATGCCGTCACGATATGATGCTAGAAATGCAGCTAATAACAAACAGAGCCAGCAATATTAGTTATCGACAGCAGATGTATAGCAGAAATCGAGCATGATGTGTTGTCACGATGTGGCAGCAGAAACACGGCAGAAATAAATCAGGATTTTTCTGATGGAAAAATATCTTTTAGAATTATTTTTAATATACATATATATGTATATTTTAATCAGAATTTTTATAAAAATTTTCATATTTTCTCAGAATTTTTATACAAATTAGAACGTTTTTCAGAAAAACTCAGACAAAATAAGAATGACATGTTTCCTCAATATAATATATATATATATACTCGTAATATGAGAAAATCTATGTTAATTTATCAGAAATTTTTATTATACATACATATTGAGAATTATTATTTTCAAAATGTTATTTTTCAAGTGTGCCACCACAGAACATATACTAAGAGAAGCCCAACTTCCTTTGTAACCAGTGGAAACACGAAACGCCGCCGCGCGATCAACGCGCTCTGGCGGTTAGGCCCTGTACTACATTCTATATCTATAGCTACTAGCTGTGCTACTAGCTGTGTTCCGAATACACTGCCAGTACTGAAAATCTATAATTTACGTTATACGTAAACTATAGATTTTCAATACTGGCAGTGTATATCGGAACACAGTTTATATGAGCCGTAAATAATATAGAATATATGTTAATAAATAATATATGTTATTTTCGTCATAAAATGAGGGAATGCGCAATAAAAAACAAATTAATTACATATAAATTGAAATACATTTTTATTTAAAAATTTTAATTTATAACATGAAATACATTTCTATTTCAAAGTGTGTAACATAGAATTACATTTTAATTTCAAAGTTTAACATAAAATACATTTTTATGTCAAAGTGTGTAACATAAAATACATTTTGATTTCAAATAAAGTCTATAATAATAGACATTTTAATTTCAAAGTTTAACATGAAATACATTTTTATGTCAGTGTGTAACATAAAATACATTTTGATTTCAAATAAAGTCTATAATAATAGACATTTTAATTTCAAAGTTTAACATGAAATACATTTTTATGTCAAAGTGTGTAACATGAAATACATTTTGATACCAAATATTCTTGCAAATAGCCTGATTGTATGCATGTATTACGCTTAAGCAACTCTATAATCGTCGAATCCTATACGCGAGTAAACTACATATCACAGAATGTTACATACTAATCTCTACGACTACATTAACATTACCGGTTTTTCTCGCTCATCTGTGATGCTTCTTGTGCATACTCAAGTCGGTTATGTGGTGGAAGGTCTTCTGACATGTTATACTTGCGTTGTTCGTCAAGCATGTGTGACTCCTCGTGTTTCGCTAGACTGGTCTTATTACTTCCTTTCAGGGCCTTCGGTATTGCCTTTGGTAGCAGCAGTCTGAAAAATTAAACAATACAATTAGATTCACACACTTAAAAGACAGATTCACAAATATATATACACAAATATATATATATACAGGGTGATTCAAAACAACCTTTTATCGTTGAAAGTACAGATTCGTGACAAAATTCTGAGACGACTTTTCCTCTTGCAAAATTTTGTCCGAAGCTTACTTTCTGAGTTATCAAGCAAAATACTTACCCTATCGCTGGCCGAGTACGGGAGGTAGACAGGAGCGGCGCGACTCACCATTAGACGCGGGCGCTTACGTCGGGTGCCCGCTGCGCGATCAGTCAATCGATCAATGGATCGAGCTGCGTCCTAATATTTACTGCCAACACAGAAAATCTACAGTTCGCGTTATGCATAGGTTTTTAGAACTGGCAATAACATTGGATAACGATAACCACAATGATACACGCACACACATGCAAGCACGTTCACTCACTCGTGTTATTGTTTTCTCTCACAAACTTCACTTAAATACACTTAACTTTACTCTTTTTACTCACATACTTAAAAATGTGCAATTATTATTAACAATACACAATGAGTCACTTACTATGTTTACGCAAGCGTTACTTTTGTAGTAAGTTACTCAAATTCTGCGTAAACATAGTAAGTGACTCATTGTGTATTGTTAATAATAATTGCACATTTTTAAGTATGTGAGTAAAAAGAGTAAAGTTAAGTGTATTTAAGTGAAGTTTGTGAGAGAAAACAATAACACGAGTGAGTGAACGTGCTTGCATGTGTGTGCGTGTATCATTGTGGTTATCGTTATCCAATGTTATTGCCAGTTCTAAAAACCTATGCATAACGCGAACTGTAGATTTTCTGTGTTGGCAGTAAATATTAGGACGCAGCTCGATCCATTGATCGATTGACTGATCGCGCAGCGGGCACCCGACGTAAGCGCCCGCGTCTAATGGTGAGTCGCGCCGCTCCTGTCTACCTCCTGTACTCGGCCAGCGATAGGGTAAGTATTTTGCTTGATAACTCAGAAAGTAAGCTTCGGACAAAATTTTGCAAGAGGAAAAGTTGTCTCAGAATTTTGTCACGAATCTGTACTTTCAACGATAAAAGGTTGTTTTGAATCACCCTGTATATATATATATATATTCACAAATAAAATTGGCAGCAAAAAGAATGCAATTATAAGAAAGAGATAAGGCAAAATCAAAAAAGAAAGCAAAGTGTAATAATTCTAAAGAGAAAATATGATTGTAAAAATTGAGAAAAATACAAGATAGTCCGAGTGAAATACTTATACGTACTTGATGTTGATGTACCAGCATGTGTCTCTGTAGATTGTTCAGCCTGTTGAACTCGCGATCGCACACTTCGCAATCAAACTTGTTGTCGGGATCGTGATGCTTCTTGTACACACTCAAGTCGGTTATGTGGTGGAATCTTCTGACATGTAGTGTTGTTCGTTAGGCGTATACCTGACTCCTCGTGTTTCGCTAGACTGGTCTTATCCATGAACCGCCGACCGCAGTAAATGCAAGGAAGCGGTCGCGATCCACGAGGCACGGGCACCACCGAAATTCAATATGGCAGGCGCTTTTCACTTTCACGTCTCCGAGTCTCCGACGCCGACCATGCCCGATCGACGTTCGGCTTGCTTCGGCTCACGATATGCGCGCGCATTACCCCCGCTAATGTTAGGCCGTGCCGCCATGATGTTTCTCCCCTTCTCCTAGGAGTTGTATCCCCATGTGTGCCACTCTATTATATGAGAGTGGACTGTACGATACAACTGATACAAAAGTTGTGTCGTACCATGATTTATCTTAAACTTAGGCGCTGCTTGGCGCGAGACGCTGTCGTGTCTCTTGACACCGTTCTTATAGCATTGTTCGTCAAATTTTAAATACGAGAAACAGATCATATTGGATGCCATCTATCGGCATTGAATTAGTTCGAAAATCTTCATCCAATTTAATTCAATACGACGACAGAGCATGCTGAATTTCTGCTGCGTTTTTGCCATCATAGCGTACTTGCTGACAAGTTTGATTTCTGCTGACAATCTGTTGTTACACTCTGTGAGAGCAAGTTATGTGCAATTGCAGTGTGCATTCTGCTGGACACATTGTGCCAGCATACGATGTTTGAAATTTGCTCTATTTATGCTGGTAATCTCGGCTCAATTTTTGCCGCATTTCTGCCATTACATCGTGACGCACGTAGTGCTTGATTTTTGCTGCGTTTCTGACGGCATTAACTGAAACGGCATAACCTGCTAAAATATTGATAGCATTCTGTCGCTATAATATGTAGCACATAAATTTCAAAACGTGCTCCAGTCAGATTTTGCTATCTGGGACGGCTATTGGAGATTTTGCGACAAATGCAGTAGAATCCTACCGGTGGTGCGTACATGTGCGTCACAGAACATATACTAAGAGAAGCGCAACTTCCTTTGTAACCAGTGGAAACACGAAACGCCGCCGCGCGATCGACGCGCTCCAAACGGTTAGGGACTGTACTACATTCTATATCTATAGCTACTAGCTGTGCTACTAGCTGTGTTCCGAATACACTGCCAGTACTGAAAATCTATAATTTACGTTATACGTAAACTATAGATTTTCAATACTGGCAGTGTATATCGGAACACAGTTTATATGAGCCGTAAATAATATAGAATATATGTTAATAAATAATATATGTTATTTTCGTCATAAAATGAGGGAATGCGCAATAAAGAACAAATTAATTACATATAAATTGAAATACATTTTTATTTAAAAATTTTAATTTATAACATGAAATACATTTCTATTTCAAAGTGTGTAACATAGAATTACATTTTAATTTCAAAGTTTAACATAAAATACATTGTTATGTCAAAGTGTGTAACATAAAATACATTTTGATTTCAAATAAAGTCTATAATAATACAACACATAACAGAATATACGATTCTATAATAAGTGGAAAAAAGAAAAAACCGTACAATTAAAGAGTTCGAAAACCAAATATATCAAAGAGAAACTAAAAATGCAAATAAGCAGAAAATGCAACTAAATCACAATGATTTAAATTGCTTGGTTTTTTCGTAATGGCCTGAAGTTACCTGTACCGGTTTTTTCTTATCTTTAACATACTTATGTATTAAAAACGCTAAACTAATTTTGACCAATTCATCATTACATCGATGATTGCTACAGAAATCACTGCTGTAGTTATTAAAAAATACTTTTTTAAAAGCTGATTCCAAGTTTGACTTATGTCCATTTTCATCGCAAAAGTGAAATAATCTATTGTGTAGGTTTTGTATGAACGTAATCACCTTATTACTTGGATACGTTAACGAATCTTTGTCTGAATATTCTTTAAAAACCGTGTACAGATGATGTTGTTCTTGTTGTGTACAAAACAAATCAATTTTACATTTTGAACAATTTTCGTCAGGAAGTTTTAGCCTTTTTAAAAGATAACCCGAAAGAAAGAGCTTGAGAGGCATCAGTATTTACACAAGGTAAAATTATCTTGCAAATAACCTAAATATGTGCACGCATCACGCATAAGTAACTCTCTAATCGTCGAACCCTACCTACGCGAGTAAAGTACGTATCACAGAATATTACATACTATTCTCTACGACTACATTAACATTACCGCTTCTTCTCGCTCATCTGTGATGCTTCTTGTGCATACTCAAGTCGGTTATGTGGTGGACGGTCTTCTGACATGTAATACTTGCGTTGTTCGTCAGGCATGTGCGACTCCTCGTGTTTCGCTAGACTGGTCTTATTACTGCCTTTTAGGGCCTTTGATATTGCCTTCGTAGCAGCAGTCTGAAACATTGAACAATACAATAAGATTCACATACTTAAAAAAGATAGATTCACTAATATATATACACAAATATATATATATATATGTATAATAAAATTGGCAGCAAAAAGAATGCAATTAAAAAAAAGAGATAAAGCAAAATCAAAAAAGAAAGCAAAGTGTAATAAGTAAAGAGAAAATATGATTCTAAGAATTGAGAAAAATAAAAGATAGTCCGAGTAAAATAGTTATACGTACTTGTTGATGTACCAGCATGTGTTTCTGTAGATTGTTCAGCCTGTTGAACTCGCGACCGCACACTTCGCAATCAAACTTCTTGTCGGGATCGTGATGCTTCTTGTGCACACTCAAGTCGGTTATGGTGTGGAAGGTCTTCTGACATGTAGCGTTGTTCGTTAGGCGTATACCATGTTCTGTGCCACGAGGCACCACCGAAATTCAATATGGCAGGCAGTTTCAGTAGTTTCACTTTCACTTTTCGTGTCCGAGTCTCCGATGCCGACCATGCCCGATCGACGTTCGGCTTGCTTCGGCTCACGATATGCGCGCGCATTACCCCCGCTTTTGTTAGGGAGTGCCGCCATGATGTTTCTCCCCTTCTCCTACGAGTTGCATCCCCATGATGTGCGTACCGGTTGTTCGTTGCAGGACGATGTTTTCAGTTATGGTAGTTCACAGAGAAAGAGACAGCTTCGTCGCAGTTCAACTATCTCTTAGTGGCCGCGGTAACAGTGGAGGGGGTATGGCCGTGCGCGTTCCAGTATGGTACATAGTTCAATGGTTTAAGCAAGCCAATGAAACTGCTACTTTTCTGTAAAGCTGGGTTTTCATGGGCAGTGAAATGCTACAGCAGCGAGCAGCGTCTAGTAATTTACTAGAAATATGTACGACATTTCAGGCCATCACACACAAAATGCATAGCGTAGCATAAGCATAGCATAAGACCGCTGGACCAATGAGCATCCAGCATAAAGTCGCCATATTAATTTACATAAGATGCTCATTGGTCTAGCGGTCTTATGCTATGCTTATGCGACGTTATGCATTTTGTGTGTGATGGCCTTTCAGATTTTTTTCAAGTTTTACTTCTTGTGTCTTGTGTGGATTCTCACGGTTGCTGTTGTAATAACTAGATCGAGGTTAAAAAGGACCTATTTCATGAGCAGTAAAAATTTGCGCCGGAAGTGAGCCAAATAAGGTTACATATTTCTAGTAAATTACTAGACTGCTGCTCGCTGCTGCAGCATTTCACTGCCCATGAAAACCCACCTTAAACGCTTACGCAAGTTACGTCAGAGAGAAACCTGAGAGCGGCCATCCCTTTGTTCTTGCGGTGGACACATTTTCCGACGCGCCGCCTGAAGAAGTGCGACTAAACTACGCTCGTTACGGTCGGTAACGCTACATGGGTGCGTGTCCGTGCTATGGTTGGTGTCCAAACTACTGAAAATCGATAGTGAATGAGTCAGACAAGGACCGACAACAATCGCTCCGTCCTTGTCTCACGTATCACGTTACGGTAGGCGAGCTAGCAGCGGCGAAACCGAAATTTCCTTTTACCCGTCTCGCTCAGTCTTGTTTCTCTTACGCGCTATGTTCCGTTCAACTTCAAAAATTAATATCTCTGGTTATATTTGTCGTAGAGAAATTTTTAATAAAGCATTTTAAAGCTAAAGAGACAATCTTTTTGAAAAAAATAGTTTAAGTTATAAGAAATTGCAAATTCCAATTGTTATAAGCAATTGAAATGTTTAATTAATTTTTTTACTAAAAAGTGCATTTAAAAAAATTTTTTAAATAATGCTATCTTATTCTCTACTTTATTCTGAAAGTACATATATTTATTTTATGAAGAAACGATGGATTCTATCTTTTTATATCATTTTAATGACTGAGATGCCGCGCCGTGCTTGCGTCTCTGGCTCGACCAAGTGGCACATCGATTTCTCCGGAAATCTCTCGTATGTATAATACATACAGCTTATGAATAACATAATATATAATGTTCAATATAATCAAAATTATACAAATCACATTTTTGTTATGAATATTACATTTCAACAATTTTGTAGTATTCTGGTAAAGTAAATTGTTTTGTTTTACTGTACTGTATAATTTAATCGTTAATTTTCTTTTCTGTTTTGAATTACCGGGATTTTCTGTAACGAATGTTATGCTCCAATTTTTCTTATCGGGAAATTTATAAAGTTATATAAAGTGCAGTGTAAATTGCAATATTTTGGTGAACTCCACGCAGAAGATGAAAAAATATAATAGCGTGATCACTTAGAGACTTGTAGAACGCCAAAAGTCAGGGTCTAATAGAAAATTTCCGATAAGAAAATTTAGAGCACAATATCCATTGCAGAAAATTCCAGCAGTTCAAAACGGAAAAAAAAATTAACGGTCAAATTACACACTGCAGTAACAAAATTTACTTTATCATCAGAAATAATGCACAATTTTTAAAATGTAACATTTATAACAAAAATGTAATTTGTATAATTTTAATTATATTCAATTATAAATTATGTTATTACATTATATATATTATGTCATTCATACTGTACATTTTTTCTACAAGAGATTTCCGAAGAAATCGATGTGCCCTGCTATACTTGATTGAGCCAGAGCCACGAGCACAGTGCGGTACAAGTGGTACAACGCGGTGCCTCAGTCATTAAAATTATATAAAAAATAGAATCTACCATTTCTTCATAAAATAGAAAATATGTATATACTATCAGAATGAAATAAAGAATAAGATAGCATTATTTAAAAAAATTTTTAAATGTATTTTTTAATGAAATAGTTAATTAAACATTTTAATTGCTTATAACAATTGGAATTTGTAATTTCTCGTAACTTGAAACTATTTTTTTCGAAAAGATAGTCTCCTTAGCTTTAAATCCTTAGCTTAATTTTTTGAAGGTCTCTCTACGACAAGTATAACCAGATATTAATTTTTTAAGTTGACAACTTCTTCATTTTTCACGAAAATTGTATTGCTTATAATTTTTGCAAAAAAATATTTCGGACGAATAAAAAATATGTATCTGCTTATTTTATGTATATTTTATGTAAATGAAGTTTCACAATCAATTTAAAAAATACGAGGTCATTTCTCGTTCGATTTGACGTGGAATTGTCCATATGCAGTATAATAAATTAATATAATATATATAAAAAATGTATTTTTCTTTAAGGGATATAGTAAGATAAGGGAGGATCTATATCGGCCCCCAAACAAAATTAATTTGGATTAGGGACAACTTGAAGGTTTAATAATTGATAACATTATCTGTGGAGAATTCCATATTTAGCCCTTTCTTGCCTCATTGCCGGAATATCATTAAAAAACGTATTTTTCACATTTTTTTTTTTTCTGTGCCCCTATTATAGATATCAAGTATCATAAATCATTTTAAGGCATTATGAAACACGTTTTTCTTTAGAATTTTCCACGCCAAAACTCGACTTGCAGAATCGTTTAAAATATTCAGGAAATTTTTTCGCACGCTCCTTAAGAGGAGAACCCTTGGAAAAAATTTAGAAAATGTATATGTTACATAAAAGACTATCTTCCCAATTTTTTTCAGATTTTTTCAAACGGCATTATATTTAAAACAAATTAAAACTAATTATTTCTTTTTTATCGTTCCGTAATAATAAAGTAAAATCAATAAATACATTGCTTTATTTAACTACAATAATATTGTTTTAATTTACTTCAATATTTGTGTTATATCAATGATAAAGATAATAGCTGTCATCTAAGCAGTTCCCAAGTTGATAATTCACAAACCAATTAGCTTGTTTAATTATGTAAGCAAAGGACAAAGAAATCTCAAAGGCTTATAAGTGAATAATTATTTACATACTTATTATACATCACAATTTTATGTTTACGTTAAGAATAATAAATAATCGCAGAAACATATGTGAACAACAATAACGAATAATCCTAAGTCCATTTGTACATTTACACGTGTATCGTAAAATTCCACTTTACTCAACAAGATTAGGTTTATATTGGATATATATCACTTCTAATACATTTTTTGTATGTTTTTTTATTAATTATATACAATCACATATATTTATTCGTTGCAATAATTACTACAATTTAATCTTTATTACTATCTATATATTCTCGTCAATAATTGGGTCAATTCGAATACACTTTTTTGTATATTTTTAATAAATCTTAATTAGAGAGAGAATTCTGCGATTTACTGAAGATTGAACTTAGGTCCCGGCATATAATTAATAAAAAAACATACAAAAAATGTATTAGAAGTGATATATATCCAATATAAACCTAATCTTGTTGAGTAAAGTGGAATTTTACGATACACGTGTAAATGTACAAATGGACTTAGGATTATTCGTTATTGTTGTTCACATATGTTTCTGCGATTATTTATTATCTTTCACATGTCCGGTAAGTAACAAAGGTTTTTAAGACTGGAAGAATTGACCCAATAGTTATTGACGAGAATATATAGATAGTAATAAAGATTAAATTGTAGTAATTATTGCAACGAATAAATATATGTGATTGTATATAAATCTTATATTCTTAACGTAAACATAAAATTGTGATGTATAATAAGTATGTAAATAATTATTCACTTATAAGCCTTTGAGATTTCTTTGTCCTTTGCTTACATAATTAAACAAGCTAATTGGTTTGTGAATTATCAACTTGGGAACTGCTTAGATGACAGCTATTATCTTTATCATTGATATAACACAAATATTGAAGTAAATTAAAACAATATTATTGTAGTTAAATAAAGCAATGTATTTATTGATTTTACTTTATTATTACGGAACGATAAAAAAGAAATAATTAGTTTTAATTTGTTTTAAATATAATGCCGTTTGAAAAAATCTGAAAAAAATTGGGAAGATAGTCTTTTATGTAACATATACATTTTCTAAATTTTTTCCAAGGGTTCTCCTCTTAAGGAGCGTGCGAAAAAATTTCCTGAATATTTTAAACGATTCTGCAAGTCGAGTTTTGGCGTGGAAAATTCTAAAGAAAAACGTGTTTCATAATGCCTTAAAATGATTTATGATACTTGATATCTATAATAGGGGCACAGAAAAAAAAAAAATGTGAAAAATACGTTTTTTAATGATATTCCGGCAATGAGGCAAGAAAGGGCTAAATATGGAATTCTCCACAGATAATGTTATCAATTATTAAACCTTCAAGTTGTCCCTAATCCAAATTAATTTTGTTTGGGGGCCGATATAGATCCTCCCTTATCTTACTATATCCTTAAAGAAAAATACATTTTTTATATATATTATATTAATTTATTATACTGCATATGGACAATTCCACGTCAAATCGAACGAGAAATGACCTCGTATTTTTTAAATTGATTGTGAAACTTCATTTACATAAAATATACATAAAATAAGCAGATACATATTTTTTATTCGTCCGAAATATTTTTTTGCAAAAATTATAAGCAATACAATTTTCGTGAAAAATGAAGAAGTTGTCAACTTAAAAAATTAATATCTGGTTATACTTGTCGTAGAGAGACCTTCAAAAAATTAAGCTAAGGATTTAAAGCTAAGGAGACTATCTTTTCGAAAAAAATAGTTTCAAGTTACGAGAAATTACAAATTCCAATTGTTATAAGCAATTAAAATGTTTAATTAACTATTTCATTAAAAAATACATTTAAAAATTTTTTTAAATAATGCTATCTTATTCTTTATTTCATTCTGATAGTATATACATATTTTCTATTTTATGAAGAAATGGTAGATTCTATTTTTTATATAATTTTAATGACTGAGGCACCGCGTTGTACCACTTGTACCGCACTGTGCTCGTGGCTCTGGCTCAATCAAGTATAGCAGGGCACATCGATTTCTTCGGAAATCTCTTGTAGAAAAAATGTACAGTATGAATGACATAATATATATAATGTAATAACATAATTTATAATTGAATATAATTAAAATTATACAAATTACATTTTTGTTATAAATGTTACATTTTAAAAATTGTGCATTATTTCTGATGATAAAGTAAATTTTGTTACTGCAGTGTGTAATTTGACCGTTAATTTTTTTTTCCGTTTTGAACTGCTGGAATTTTCTGCAATGGATATTGTGCTCTAAATTTTCTTATCGGAAATTTTCTATTAGACCCTGACTTTTGGCGTTCTACAAGTCTCTAAGTGATCACGCTATTATATTTTTTCATCTTCTGCGTGGAGTTCACCAAAATATTGCAATTTACACTGCACTTTATATAACTTTATAAATTTCCCGATAAGAAAAATTGGAGCATAACATTCGTTACAGAAAATCCCGGTAATTCAAAACAGAAAAGAAAATTAACGATTAAATTATACAGTACAGTAAAACAAAACAATTTACTTTACCAGAATACTACAAAATTGTTGAAATGTAATATTCATAACAAAAATGTGATTTGTATAATTTTGATTATATTGAACATTATATATTATGTTATTCATAAGCTGTATGTATTATACATACGAGAGATTTCCGGAGAAATCGATGTGCCACTTGGTCGAGCCAGAGACGCAAGCACGGCGCGGCATCTCAGTCATTAAAATGATATAAAAAGATAGAATCCATCGTTTCTTCATAAAATAAATATATGTACTTTCAGAATAAAGTAGAGAATAAGATAGCATTATTTAAAAAATTTTTTTAAATGCACTTTTTAGTAAAAAAATTAATTAAACATTTCAATTGCTTATAACAATTGGAATTTGCAATTTCTTATAACTTAAACTATTTTTTTCAAAAAGATTGTCTCTTTAGCTTTAAAATGCTTTATTAAAAATTTCTCTACGACAAATATAACCAGAGATATTAATTTTTGAAGTTGAACGGAACATAGCGCGTAAGAGAAACAAGACTGAGCGAGACGGGTAAAAGGAAATTTCGGTTTCGCCGCTGCTAGCTCGCCTACCGTAACGTGATACGTGAGACAAGGACGGAGCGATTGTTGTCGGTCCTTGTCTGACTCATTCACTATCGATTTTCAGTAGTTTGGACACCAACCATAGCACGGACACGCACCCATGTAGCGTTACCGACCGTAACGAGCGTAGTTTAGTCGCACTTCTTCAGACGGCGCGTCGGAAAATGTGTCCACCGCAAGAACAAAGGGATGGCCGCTCTCAGGTTTCTCTCTGGTTACGTCGCATGTGACGGCACCCATTAATGCGCTCCGAAATGATGAAGGATGAAGGTGTCACTTTAATCAAACCGAAACCGTAAACGAAACGTCATCGTAGTCATCGGGCGTCACGAAAGTTACGAAACATGTATGTGTCTATACTTTTATCTTAAATGCGCCGTACCGGATTTCTTTCGTTGGGCAAGTAGAGAATAAACGGTATAAGGATTGAGACTTTCGTGACGGCTTTACCACCCGCCTTCAAGGCGTATCTGACTTACGGGCTCGCCCGTTGGGCTGTCCCAGCCCAAGAAAGCGCAGAAATGTCAATACGGACTGCGGTCCATCGTCTTGTGCAAAATGGTCGTGTCGTATTGCGCTCATTACGAAATAACGAACGCTTCCATTCGCGAGGGTACACAGATAACTTCGACAAGATACACGTTGCACAGACAGGTAAATTATGCCTGATTTTGCTATGAAATTATATAAAATATTGCAACATAAATCGTGAAGCAATGCTACAATGCTTTAATCTTACACTTTTTGCTCTGATAACACAAGATCTGCTCTTTTTAGCTGAACTTCTTGCACAGTTCATCTTTTCTCTTTTTGTTTCCAACGTGAAAAGCGTGCAAAGACTTTAGCTAAAAAAAACAGGCCTATTGGCATGCTACCTGTAATTGAAAAACTAAATTCTGTAATAGTATTGTAATATAAATTTTTTTAATGTAAAAAAATTTATATTTTACATTGTGAGATGTAATTCCATTGAATTATAAATTAATTATTTATAAAAGAGTAAAGATGTGATTAAGATGCAAAAGCATTGATGTCATAATTGACTCTATGTAATTAGTGCATGTAATCAAAGATTTGTCAATATTCTATTTTCTATCATGTAACACGACCATTGCTTTATCCTCGATTTGTAAATATTTTGTATACTGTTAGCAACAGGTGGTCAGGTGAGAATATTAATTGATATTCAATGGTTTTATATTTGTGTTCATGACAGGCAAATCCCAGAATAGTAGCATTCTTTGCCGAAATACTGGCAATGTATGGAGTACAAGGAGACATCTCAGTTATTTGGGTACACATGCTCGACGCATCTTTGTCGACAATATCTTGAAAAGGGTAACTAATAGCCTGGCAGCAGATTTACGAAGACGCACGGCAAGCAGACTTGTCTTTGGCGATTCTGCACCATTCTTCGCTCTTGTTGGCATATCATTAGCGTCAGGTACAGGAATATTAACAAAGGATGACGAATTGGAAGGAGTATGTTGGGAAATCCGGGTAAATGCATTTATTCGTTTAGTTTAATTGAAATATTTAAATAAAATCTTTTTTTTTCACAAATATGCTACCATTTTTAGTTCGTAAAATCTAATTTAAAATATAATGTTATCCAGGAAGCAGTTTCAAAATTACGATGGAATATGTTACAAAATGATAAAAACTACGAAACTATTTTTGCTGATGATAATGCTATAACATTACAAAACTTTGTAGTGGGACCTATAATTGCTAAAGGTTGTTCCGCTGCTGTATACGCAGCAAGATTTGTAAATATGCAGGACAAAGATAATTCAATAGATATTGATGTTGAAAGAAAAGATACAAGTGCGTTCCCATTAGCTCTAAAAATGATGTTCAATTACGATGCAGAATCCAATGCTGCTGCTATTCTAAAAGCTATGTACAAGGAGACAGTACCCGCTAGAAAACATTATGAAAATGAGAACTTGGCTATTTGGGAGCAAAAATGGGCAGAAAATAAAATCACGTTACCACCTCATCCAAATATTGTGGCAATGTATTGTGTCTTTACTGATAAAATACCAATACTACCTGGCTCTTGGGGAATGTATCCTGATGCTTTACCAAGTAGAATCAATCCTCATGGATCAGGCAGAAATATGAGTTTGTTCTTGGTGATGAAAAGGTTATTTTTAAATAATAAAATTTAGAAACAAGATAACACTTATACATTTTCGTAATATCTAATACATATCGTATTATTTTAGATATGACATTACTTTGAACCAATATGTGACGAGTCGAAATGTCGATATGCGAGTATCAATATTGTTGCTCGCTCAGCTCCTAGAAGCAGTAGCTCATATGAACACAAACGGCATAGCGCATCGGTAAGACTCTCTGATTATCTTACTATCTTATATTAATTACATGTTATGACATTTGTTCTATAAATCAATGAAATTTTTCTTAAATTCTATTCTTTTTTGTTAATGTTTACAAATTAGAGATCTGAAAAGTGACAACATTTTACTCGATCTATCAGAAGAGACTGATAATTCTCCGTCTCTAGTCGTAACGGATTTTGGCTGTTGTTTGGCCAGTAAAAATCATGGGCTATATCTGCCTTATAACACTCATGATATTGATAAAGGCGGCAATATTGCATTGATGGCACCAGAAGTGATAACAGCAGAACCAGGTCCTTTTACTAATATAAATTATACCAAAGCTGATCTTTGGACGGTAGGAACCATAGCATATGAAATATTTGGAATGCAAAATCCATTTCACGGCGAAAACAGTAAGAAAGCTGCTTTAAACAATTATGATTACACTGAAAACGAGCTTCCTGCTTTGCCAGATAACCTGCCGCCTATTATCAACAGTGTTATAAAAAATTTATTGTCAAGAAATTTATATAAGGTTTGTAATTCGACAACATGCTGGTCAGAAAGATCAAGTTATAAAATCGTATTTTTGTTTAAAAAAGTATATAAAACAATATTAAAATATTTTTTCTTTCTAACATGTGTACAGCGACTCGATAGCGAAGTGGCAGCAACTATAATACAACTGTATCTATGGGCACCTAGCTCATGGCTAAAAAGTGAGCGACAGTCACCATCGGGCAATGAGGTAAATGCACATACATATTATATATATATATATATATATATATATATATGTATATATATATAGTATACAATAGGTATATTGTATATATTATATATACAGGGTGTCCCATTTTATAAAACGCACCTCGATAATTCTTCAACGAAGCATTTTCAGCAAAAATGTTGGACAAAAGTTGGAGGGTTTCAAGGGGGACATAAGATGGTGACAATTATTTGACCTTGGATGGTCGTTTGAAGCTCACATGAACGTCACCTTTACATGGAACCCCCTATATTGTAGTACCTATATCGTTTGAAAGGGCATAAAATAAGAAAAATTTTGGCGCTAACCAGAGGTCGATACGTTGACTAAATAACCCCCGAACGGATCAACGTATCGACCTCTGGTTAGCGCCAAAATTTTTCTTATTTTATGCCTTTTTAAACGATATACTACAACATAGAGGGTTCCATGAGAAATTAAAGGTGACGTTCATGTGAGCTTCAAACGACCATCCAGGGTCAAATCATTGTCACCATCTTATGGCTCCTGGATCAGGAGCTGAGAACTCCGCGTTGACAGTGGCGACATCGGTAAAAATAAGAACTATAAGGCGAGAAAATAGCCATAAGGCGTGGAAAGTGACATGTTGACAAGCTTATTTTGTCGTGCTATTTCCTTATTATTCGCTCTGTACTTGTGCTCTAACATTTAACGTATTCGTGAAACTCGTAAAATTGACCGAAAAGTAAGATTTGCATGCGGAAGGAACGTTTTCACCTCCTTTCGATAGTCGTTAAACGGCTGTTTTCCCGTATGTTTAGGCTTCGTTTTATGGCTGTTTGTTTATTGTCGAGGGAGAAGGATAGTTTTCGGTCAATTTCGGAAGTGTTCTGAAACGATCTATAGTGATGTTTTATTGAAATGTCTTTTTATTTGAAAATGGCATGCACGGCAAAATTGGGTGTTTTCCTCGTCTCGATAGTAAGAACTCAATATGGCCGCGGTGACCATCCAGGAGCTTTATGTCCCCCTTGAAACCCCCCAACTTTTGTCTGAAACATTTTTGCTGAAAATGCTTCGTTGAAGAATTATCGAGGTGCGTTTTTTAAAATGGGACACCCTGTATATGTATATATGAAACAAAACTATTACAAGTATAAGTAGACTATGTAGAGTTAGTATTTGTTAATAATCATTTAATGTAAGACTTTTGTATAACACATGCACAGATTATGCAATGGCTTTTGTGCTTAACCACAAAAGTTCTTTGTGAAGGACGGGAAGAAAATTTGCCCTCGTCTTATGGATCGCCTATTGATACAAAATATGATATTAATAGACATAACACATATAAACAAACATATTCGATGCATTCTTGTGGAAGACGGACAATGCCAGAATATCAATTAATTTCAATCTTCCTCAGCAGGGTAACGCTCACCAATGTTAAAAATGCATTAAAATGGATACAACGAAATGTATAACTGAAGGTGGTATATGCATATATATGCATATATATAAAAAAAAAGGATATATATATATATATATATATATTCTAAGCATCAAGGATAAAAAAATATATATATATATATATTTATTTATATATATACACATATATGAAGCACGAAAAATTTGATCACAATATTTTACATAGAAACTTATTTATCTTCAGCATATAGAGAACAATTCAGAACATCAGAACGTGACAAATTCAGGAATACATTACCCTTAAGCTTCTTTTTTCTATTCTGTTTCTCTTGAAGCTTATATTGTTATTTTTGTATTCGATTTCCAATATTTGGATTTGATACTTCAAGAAACACAAAAGGGCAAAGAGTCAATTCTAAAACTAGAAATATAATGGAAATAAAAATTATTTTTAAATCAGCGATTGCAAACTAGCATATGCATAAAACCCTTTTGTGATTTCAATGCCTTATACTTAAAAATATATTTTTACGTATTTAATTTATATACGTTTATTTATTTGATGAACATGATTACCGATACGCATTGGAAAATGTAAAGAAATATAAATATAATCAAAGTATGTTATGCATGATAATGCATAAACATATGTTTCGAGGCATGAAACTAGGTTGTATTGTCGACAAGTTCAAAACTTAGTATGTCCGTTAAAGTGTATCGTCATACTAGTGGAGCTGAAAATTAAATATATAAAATAATATATTTTTAATTCATCTATCATTTATTTCCCTCTGTTCTTTCTCTCCCCATGTGTTGTTAAAAACATGCGCGGTAACATATCTATTTATTCCACACACAAGAAATTAAAAATACAATAGAATATCAATTTCCAAATAAAAAGATTAATATAATATAAAAACATCCAAAAACGTGTCATTTACAAGTAAGTAACCTAATAAGTATTATTTTTTAATACCAAATAAAGCTTGTAAATGATATACTACCATTTACATATACTGATATATGTACCATTAAATTCGTTATTTATTAAATATATATACTTTATTAAGGCTTCTGGATAGTCGTCGCTTCTATCCTTGTTTGATGACGTCAGAAGCGAGAAATGAGTGGAAATGACACGCTTAGGGTGCAGTCCCATGCACAGCGAAAAATCGGAAACGACAAAAAGGGAACCGCAAAATGGAATTGGAAATAGAGCATGCGCAGCTGCACAGCGCGTCGTCTGCTTATTCCGTTACTTTTTTTCAACTTCAGGCGTCCCATGCAAGCTAAAAAATAGGAAAATTGAAGAAAAATCAGAACTTGTTAAAATCGGAAATGCTATTTAAAGGTAAAAAGTAATAAAATGTATTATTTATATAAAGAAAATAAATATTATTAAACATTTGTATAACAACTACACTCGAAATTACTAATTTTTCGGTTCTATGAAGAAAAATTGGTTAAAGAAAGAGGTTAGAGTATCATTCCTTGTTGAAAAAGCTGCTCCATGGGACGCTAGAAATCGAAAAATAGAAACGGAAAGGTACGCACGCGCGTCCATTCCCCTTTTGTCGTTTCCGATTTTTCGCTGTGCATGGGACTGCATCCTTATAAAGTGAGAGAAATTGACAGAGTGAGGTAAGTTGCATGGAGAAGAAGGGGGAAAGAGTAATGGCGTTTTCGATTTAGCGAACCCAGTTCCAACCTGGGTCACATGGACATAGAATACATATACATATTATGTATGTATTCTATGTCCATGTAACCTAGGTTGGAACTGGGTCGCTAAATCGAAAACGCCATAAGTGTTTCTTAAATAAAATCACTGTAGATATTTTTCTATTATTGGTTTTACTAATAAATTACCATTAACATTATACAAATGTGCATTATACGTATGTACCACTGATTGTTAATAAAATGCAATTATAGGGAAACAAAATGGCGTTATAACCACGTGATTAGGCAGCCAATCAGGCCATGCGGTTCAATGTCGCATCTCTGATTATCTACCCTAGAGGGACTCCAGTCGGTTACGAATGCCTTGTGCGAACTGCGAAGAGCCTATCTCAAATCTCAATGTATCTCAGTATCTCAGCAGGGGGTGGACACTTCTATGTATAACCTCGGATCGTCGATTAGTTCCACCCAGTGCCACATAGGCTAGATGGCGCAAGCGTTATCACTAATACAATCAAAAGTAATCATGTAAGTGAGCGCGTCACGTGATCACTAATACAGTGTCTGCGGTCAACAAATATATCAGCAAAGAAAGTTGCTTTTGGTTGCTTTGCAATTATTGTAAAATTCGTTAATTTGCCTAGTGTATGTCTTTAGCTTCGGGCAGAATTAAATATTAAACAATATACTAATCAGATTCAGATTTTGCAACAATTATTACAAAGCAGTTTTCTCTTTCTAGCAACCAGTCCAAATTAATACAGAGTGAGCAGCAGTGAGAAACGTGTTATACACGTGATGATGTACAAGTAAAAATAATTATTTTTAACAGTATATAGTGTGAAAGAAGTATAAAAGTGTACATAAAATTGCATCCCTATATCCTACAGTCAACGTACGTTGTGTGCAATACTCCATCACTAGGTAATTATTTTATCCGAAATTATTTCTGAAGCAAGTTACTCATCGTCCTAATGTAAATAGCATAAATAACTATAATAATGTACAATACTTATTCTTAGAGAAGCATCCGAAGGATGTATAAGTAGAATATTTTTTAGATGTCTTGTAAGATATATATTTTAGACATTTACGCTATACGCAAAATATACCAATGTATATAAATTTATCTTTGGTAAAATTTATCACAGATAAATTTATAATCATTGGACTCACTTTGGCTTTCTTATAACCTATTTTATTTATTATATCTATCTTATATGCTATTGTTGTCTTACATAATTATTAATATCTCTTTTAAATAAATAATTTGCTATTTACCCCAACAGTTTGTTATCTTGTAAGTATTAAATACAAGCATTACATTATTTCAGTTATCATGAGACAAGCATGTATTGTGCCAGGTTGTGCTTCAAATGCACGAACCCCGGCACACATATTTCCAAAGAATATTAATCAACGTTTGTTATGGCTGAAAAAATTAAAAATAGAAAACATAGAACATGTTATAAGTCTTGCAAGGTGCAAACTACGTGTCTGCTATAAACATTTCTCTGATGACGATTACATTTATTCCGTCAATAGACGCAAATTAAAAGATAATGCTGTACCATGTCTCAACATACCAAGCAGAATCAAATGTATAGCAGCAAGTAATAATATTGATTCTCAGCAAGCCTTAATATCTGATTGCAACTTAGAATTTTGTCCAGATATTATTGCATTAGAACCACTGCAGTCAGCACATGAAAATCAAGACATTAGATATGCAACATACATACAAGAGGTAAAACACATTTTTTACTGTATATTCTTTCTTATTTTAATTTATTTATATTACTACATGAACAATAAGTAAAGTTGCAATGTTATTATAGCGTAACATGAACTGTAATAGAAGTAATGAAGTAATGAACAGTAATGAAGTAATAGAAGAAACAGTATTGTCTAATGCAATAATAGAACATGTGCAACATACTGAAGGCGAAACGAGAGACGAAGTTATAAACTTTGCATATGAAAGGCATGAAAGACAGGTACGAAAACAGTGAGATTTTTTATTTAATTTTTTAATCTTTTGTAATATCTTTTTGGTATCAATATGTAAAAAGTATTATATTTTAGGATGAAGTGCTAGCTACTTCGAGTCGAAGACAACAAGAAAGTAATGTACGTTTGTTCAAACGAAGAACGTTGCTACTAGATTGTAGAAGACATGATGCACAACTGAGAAATGCAATATTGTCTACTATTATTACTACCTGCCTTAAAAAATTTTGTACAGCAGTAAATAGACGTCTTAATGGCAAATATACATCTACAATGAAAAATCCTGTTCTCATATCCGCCCAAATGAAGTATCGATCAAGGATTAAAAAAAGACGTGAACAAAAATCAGGTATAATAACATACGATATAACATGTACATACTAATGTGTACACAACTATATTTTTCATATTATAATTTATAATATTTATCATCACGCACAAATGTTTATTTGCAGTACAACAAAATGGAGATGCAGTACAGAAATAAAAATACTTTTTGCCAGAACAATTACAAATCAGAAATAAAGTACGATTTCGAACTAAGTAACGCACGGATTCCAAGTCACGGATTGGAGAACAGAACAAAAGCTGAATTCAGAAATGGCCGGATTAAGTGTATATTATATTAATGGATTATTATATATAATGGAGCGCGTTTGTAATAGCCGAACCGGTGCTTACGTGTTAGGTAACAATTAAGATTCGTATATGTAGGCGTTGCTGGCGCATATGACTACATCGTACATTTAAAATTATTACACTCTTGCTAAACTTGTATACACAACTCTAATTTTATTTTAATAAAATACTGTAAATATATATGTACATGTTTATAAAAATATTTGCGGTCCTTTATTCTAAAAAATAATCATATTTTACAGATATAACTATTGAAACAAGAAACAGAGAATTTTGCTTAACTATTGAAATATATTAATTATTTTGTCACGATTAAAAGTTATGTAGTATTATAGTTTTCAAATAAAGTCAAAAATGTGTTTGGAAAGTAAAATTCTCATTGTTTCTTGCTTCAATAATTATTTTTGTCTTTTATTTTTGAATAGAAAATATAGAGCACTGGTGGCTGCAGCTATACATATATATATGTATATCTCGATATATATATCGCGGTAGAATCGATATATGTCGCATCGATTTTAGTTCTGGATGTATTCTGCATAGCCCAGATGGCGACACAACGATCCGAGAAAAATATAGAGTGAGTGTCCACCCCCTGTATCTCAGTGTTATAGTTTAATGGTAATAGGACTTTTCATCGGTGTCATTTATGCAGGTTATATTTGTTTTTAATAGAACAGAATAAAAAAGATTGAAAATTATGCTTTAGTCTTATTTCATTATTTATTAATGTTGCGGATTTTGTAAATTTTACCAATATGATTTAGTGAAGTGTTGTTGACAGTTTTGTTGTATTCGAGTGTTTCTCCTCAGATAAATCTAACCTCTTCATGAAACACCGGTAAAATAGCGAAAACATGGAAAGCGTCGATTGTGATTTTAACGTGGACGGTGAGTAGAATTACATAAATTTTTAATATTTATAATTCTTTGAATGACTGTGCGCATGTATACCAAGATTTCATGTATGTACAGAATATTTCACGTATTTTAAATTAAATATATTTTATATGGTGTAAATGTTAAGTTTGGGTTCCTTATCTTATACATTGATGGAACTAAACTCATTTGATGTCTTTTTGTGTAAAAACGATGGTTTAACAAACAAAAATCGTCGTTTGTTAGTCTAAGGTCAGTAAATCAAGCGCTAAAATGGCATATTTAAAGGTTAGGATATATCATACCGAGACGAATTAAAATGAGCATGCACTCTCCAGAGTCCAGGTATGTGCTACGATAGAAATAGCATATGAAATAAAATATAATATATACCTAATTGATATAATTGATATCACTATGTGCAGAAAGGAGATGATGTAGGATGGACTTGCTTTGCGTGAAAAGTTGGTAACCTACACGGAACTGTACATACAATGATAGATTTTTCCTACTCTCTTAATTACTTCTTCGAACAGTACAATTTTTTTCTCTGATATTTTTTCGTACCATCAAAACCAATAGAAATATATATCTCACAATCAGTTAATCAAGATATACGAAACCTTGTACGAAACACTGTATAATTTTGATGAGTAGTGTATAATGAATAATAACGTATAATACTTTATAGTGATATAAATAAGTTGCTTCTTGATAGGTGTAGATATCAATTGTCATTAGCTTTCAATTGCTGGGACAATAATTAAGGCATCAATTATAAGCCCAAAAATGTGATTTGTTATTTCAAAATTTACTTGCTCTTATATATCGAATATAAAATTCATGGAAAACGAGATATCACTTCAAATGAAGTTGTTATAAAGATATTATATGTATAATTGTATGGTTATTATTATCTTTAATATGGCAATTCCCTATGATAACATTATAATACATAAGATATAATTTAATTATTTAATCTATAATCTATTCTTTTTATAAGATTGTTTTGCGATCATGCTTATTTCTTAAAGGATTAAATATCTTTGGAATTTATAAAAATATATGTAGAAAATGAATTTGAATGATTTAGGGAGAAAATAAAAAATACACAGTGCGAGTATTACTCTTGTCGTTGTAAAAATAATTCTTCGTACTTTGGCGGAATGAAATCATAAATAAATATCGAATAGAAAGAGGTATATGCCGCGTAAATACTGCTATGTGGCCCATTCGGGGAATTCAGATAGATTAAACACATATGTACCCCAAGTAGAGAACGCTACCGTAGTGATAACTAGCGTGACGATACTGGGTCCGATACCGGCGATCATAAAATCTTTTGTCTTTATGTGCCCCGCAGCACTAGCGATTGCATTTGGTGGGGTACCGACTGGTAGATGGAACGAAAAGGAACAGCAGAGAGCCGCTGGCAGCATTAAATACAAGGGATGTATTTTAATAGCCACACACTGAAAAAAAAAGAATAAAGTTCTGTCTTAATCCTTAAAAATTACAATTGAATAGCTTATCTCTTATATCGTGAGATGCAGCAGTATATAAAATATAGATAATCTTATTCGGCAACCAAGAAATTTTCTGTAAATTCTAATATCAACAAAGTATTTTATAAATAAAGAAATAACATACTTTATTTATATAAATATATGATATCTGCCATTGTATATGAGAAAATATTGACCAAAAGTATAGAAGTGCTATATAGAATACATCATTTTAATATATCATCAAAAATATTTCAATTGTCTCTTATTTTAAAAAAGAATGATTCAAATAAAAGTTTTTTAGGAAATTGAAAAATTAGGAAATTTGATACATGCAAATTACACAATGCAAATTGCATACTTTTTTTTAAATAGAATTTTTTTGCATCAATTAATATATACTTTATAGCTCTATGAATAAAAATATTAAAAATGAGTAATATCAACGAGATTTTTTGTATTTTATATCAAATATGTTATAGAACGAAATATCTTATAAACTATTTTCATAACTTTACCTTGATACTTTTATATAATTAAAGAAAAATTAAATTATATAAAACAATCAAATTCCATTTTAAAAAATTGATATTAATATCTCATAAAAGATATGTACCTATTATAAAAAATTTATTGCATGCATTATATTAACTCTCTAAAACTATGAAACTTTTGTTTGAAATATTTTTTTTCTAAAATAAGTAACAATTATATGAAATATTTGTGGTGAAATTGAAAAGACCCACTCTGTATAAAAATTGCATTTCCCAGTATTAAATTTATTTATAATAAAACTATAAGATATTACATATATAATAAAACAATCTTTATTAATTAATTATCATTATTTGATCTCTGTTATCATATCAAAGTTTATTGTTGACTTTGCTACTTACCATCTCCGCTAATACTGGCAATATAATATTTGCGACAGCCACGTTAGCTGTTAGCTCCGTCACATTCTCGGCGAAGAAACAAACGATCAGCAATATTGCCACCACGTTAATCTTTTGCAGACCTATTAGGTACTGACCAAGCATTCCAGACAGACCCGATGAAGTGCTACCTGCTGAGATGGCAAACCCACCACCTAACACGAATATTAAACTCCAATGCATTTTCTCGTTTATCATCTTCCATGTTATTAAACCAAGCGATGATTTTGTAGGCCGTTTACGCGGATCCTTGTTAAACGCGTGCAAAAAGTCCAACTTAGATGGAATAATAAAAAATAATATTGTTACACATGCGGCTGCGGTCGAATCCTTAACAGACCTATAAATTTAAAAATTTTAGTTATTTTGTATTCTTTTTTTATTTATTATTTTGCATATTTTATCGTTTCGTTATCTTGATTACATTATGGATAACGTTTAATTATATGGGTTGTATTAAATTTAAATCTTATTAAATTTAAAAATATTCAGAAGAATTATATTTATAATTAGA
Source organism: Leptothorax acervorum (assembly GCA_035220615.1). NCBI lineage: Eukaryota > Metazoa > Arthropoda > Insecta > Hymenoptera > Formicidae > Leptothorax > Leptothorax acervorum. The sequence goes on from JASTWQ010000615.1 coordinate 57,220, forward strand.
AGAATTATATTCACAATTTTACCGAAATTGTAAATTAAAAAATTATAATGTGTACTTTAAAATTGGTTGTTAGCATTCTTTTCTTGCTTTTCAATTACGTTTATGGTAACGCGTAATAAAATTTGATTCTGAAATGACGAAAGTCAATATTTTCAATCAATACTCACAAGTCTGTGATATAAGCGGCCCAGCCCGGCATAAAACCAGGGCTTCTGAAGAACCACAAGAGCACTACGAAAATAAATAAGACACCCACGGAGGACTCGTGCCATGAGATTGGTCCAAGTTCCTTATACCTCTTTTCGATAACCGCCGCAGCAACACGTTCACCCTGCTGTCCAATATCTATGGCACGAGCATCTTTGCTTTCCGGTCTGAAGAAACCCATGTACATCACCTGCAGCCACAACCACGTGAGCAAACCCATCAATAGCATGGGTGGCACCGAGTACAACATCCAAGAAGCAAAATTTATACCGGGACTATTGGGAAAACGCCTAGAAATAAATATAAATTTCACAATTGTTGCTATTATTTCCTCCAAGTTATAAATATTGAAGAAGTATAAGTAAAACCGGAATTAAAAAATTAAAAAATTAATTTGAATATACATCTATATCACGTATGATACATCATAATTCTTTCGTGGCATTAAGGATGTATCGGACGTACATACACAGTTCCTGCTAAAAGTTAAACTTTCAATAAAAGAAGACTTTGCATGTATGTCAAACAACTCAAAATTTTTTATATGTTAGAAGGGATTACCGTTAACAGTTTTATGATTTTTTGGCATTTAAATAATTAGTATTGTTTAAACAATTAAACAAATTTTTTTGTAGCAAAAAATTTTGAAACTTAAAATACAATATCAATGATGTATGTTTTACACATAAAAAAAGTTTTAGAAATATCTTAATGGTTTATTTATATTTTATTTATATTTACAGCAAAAATGTCGATTCTGCATAAGAGATAATGTTAATTTTATCAACTTTATACTTAAATAACTTTAAAATTTTACAGAGTATTTTTAATTTAATTTAGAAACAATTTATAGCACTTTCTGAATATATTTGAAATATACCTCCAATACATCCTTAATTACAATAACTTTTAAACCAATAAGAGAATTGTGCTGAAATTTTACACAGATACTCAGACGTAATAATAGAACTGTTCGGAAAACAATACAGCAATTTCACCGCGCGGCCATTACCTGGCCGACCAATCGCGGACCTGCACCCCCGGCGAGAATCGACGCGTCGCGACATCGATGATCGCGGTCGTTCGCGGCGCTATACTCACTCGGCGGTTTCCGTCGACTTTGGTTTTCGGCTCGCGGTAGAACATTCACGTGTCGGTACCGGTTCTGTTGCGATTCTCGTGATTATCGAAAGTGAACGAAAGTGAATATCGGGACGTAATCAGCTTCGAACAGTCTCATTGTAGTATCTCGCGTCAGACTATTAGCGTGTTCTCAAGCAGAGCCTCTCTCGCTCGGACCACGCGGTCGCCGAATACACGGACGGCCGTCGGTCGACCGGCCGGTCTCATCACATCCCGGAAGATCCTCACCACGGTGCAGTGCGGAACAGACTCATTAGGACCATTCTCAACACCACTGAGTAAAGGACCCTCTCAATTTTGGGACTCTAAGGGAGTACGAGCGGACCACCAGGTAACCTAAGTGCGCGCGCGATCCGCGGCCATAGTGGTCTCCGTACCGGACGCGACTTTACAATCGGCTGCCCCCGCGGAAACCCAGTCGGACATTCTCGCGGTAGATTCTCGCAACCATTTTTTGGTCCTTCGAGCCGGATACGGCGGGGTCAGTGCGGTCACACGGGTTCATACAGTGCAACCGGCGAACGTTCGAGACGTTCCGTCTCATCGTGCGCAGCACGCGCGTGACACGTGAGTGCGGCGGGATCGGCACACCTCACGGTGTACTCTCTCTCTCTCTCTCCGGTTCGCGGTACGCGGCGTCGCGTTAGGAAGCGCTCTCTCTTCCTCCTTCTCGTCACCACGAATTCGTGCGCGGCACGCGGGTGACACGTGAGTTCGGCGCAACCGGCACAACTCGCGAGGTACTGTTTTTCGCCCTTGTGTTGCGGTACGATCAGCCCCTCTCGGCTCGGTAGTGCGCGCATTGAATATCTCTGGAGCCCGACTGTGCCTGGTGTGTTGACATTCGCGGTATACACGACTCGTCAATATGGCGACCCTCCCGGCGAAGATATCCTTGCAGATGAATCGCTTTAATTATATTAAGTCGGTGGCTCTCGAAGTTCAGGATGCGTCGTTTTCCTCTCTCCCTCTCCAAGCGTTGCGAGTGAAGCTCAATCTCGTGGAAAACCACTGGGAGAAGTTCGACCAATTCCACGAACGCCTCGCGGATCTCAAAGTGGATTCGTTACTTGAGCATGACTACTTCAAAACCGGCACGTACGACGAATGCTTGAAGTATTACGCAGATGTCAAGGCGGCACTCACCTATCAAATCGACAAGAAGGAGCGCGCAAATCCACTCTCCGGGTCTCAGTTGGCAAACCTCTCTCTATCTGGCATATCCTCAGTTCGTAGTCACCTTCCAGAGATCACACTTCCCCAATTTTCGGGCGATTTCTCAACTTGGAGGCCATTTCACGACCTCTTCTCATCGCTGATCGGCAAGAATCTCGATATCTCCAATGTAGAGAAGATGCATTACCTGCGGACCAGTCTCACAGGCGAGGCTGCGCAGCTCATCTCTAACCTGCCGGTCTCTGACGACTCGTTCGCTCAAGCCTGGGACCTCCTCGTTGACAGATTCGAGAACAAACGCCTCCTAATCGCCGCTCAAGTTGAGAGACTATTTAGCCTCAAGGTCATCGCGACACGCTCCGCCAGGGAACTCAACGCCCTTCTCAACACGACGACGGAAGCGCTCAACGCCCTGCGCTCTCTGGGGTCGCCAATCGATCACTGGGATCATATCCTAGTACACCTCATCGTTCAACGGCTCGACCCTCATACACGAGAAGCATGGGAGGTTAGGCTGGGTTCATCTACAGATTATCCGTCCTATCAGGACCTTCGACAGTTCCTCACCGGACGGGCACGCGCCGTCGAAAGCCTGGAGATCAGCTCCTCTTCCAAGCTACGCGTCAAGGCTTCCCCGGTCACTGCTCATGTGGCCACCTCACCAGCCTCCAGAACCGATTCAGTCGGATGCTATCTGTGTGCCGGATCGCACTATATTGTCTCATGTCCAAAATTCCGGGAGATGTCCGCTCACGCTCGGCGGGACTTAGTCATCAACTCACGGCTCTGCTTTAATTGTTTGGGCCGGCATAACGCTGCTGCTTGCCAAAGTCAGAAGAGATGCCGGGATTGCGGCAATAAGCACCACACCATGATTCACTCGGATGCTCCATCGGGACACCTCAACTCCTCAACCGGAAGCGTCAACTAACGCTAAATCTCGGGATGCCTCATCATTCTCTACGGAGCAACTCTCTCTCGGCCGGCGGTTCACATTGACTGGATCCTCACGACGGACATACTGACACACACGGACCACGAGACGGTCTTGACCTCTGAAGAACTTACAACTCTTCTGGTCCAAACAGAGGCCGTGCTCAACTCCATTCAATCAGGGATTCTCCAGGGATCAGGGCGGGACCCCATCGCTTAACAGACCAACGGATCCAGTCTCATCATCTAGGGCGGCTCTCTCACTTTTCCTTCGACGATGGCACTCACTGGGGTCAACTACTCGGCAGCTCCACACTTCGGAGGGCAGCAGTCATCTCAACCCAACATCACCTGCGGCGAAGATCAACGAGACGGTCTTGACATGTGAAGAATTTACGACTCTTCTGGTCCTGGGCGTATGAAGAATTTACGACTCTTCTGGTTCAAACAGAGGCCGTGCTCTACTTCAGACCCTTGTGCCCTCTCTCAACCACACTCAACGGACCATCGTCATCACAGTACTGACAAGGCTTCGACTCTCGGTCTCATCGGATCAGCCGCTCCTTAACTCAGACTCAATAGCAACGGCATCAAGTAAACATTCTCCAACTCTGTTGTAGAAGGCGGGCGGAATGTTCGGAAAACAATACAGCAATTTCACCGCGCGGCCATTACCTGGCCGACCAATCGCGGACCTGCACCCCCGGCGAGAATCGACGCGTCGCGACATCGATGATCGCGGTCGTTCGCGGCGCTATACTCACTCGGCGGTTTCCGTCGACTTTGGTTTTCGGCTCGCGGTAGAACATTCACGTGTCGGTACCGGTTCTGTTGCGATTCTCGTGATTATCGAAAGTGAACGAAAGTGAATATCGGGACGTAATCAGCTTCGAACAGTCTCATTGTAGTATCTCGCGTCAGACTATTAGCGTGTTCTCAAGCAGAGCCTCTCTCGCTCGGACCACGCGGTCGCCGAATACACGGACGGCCGTCGGTCGACCGGCCGGTCTCATCACATCCCGGAAGATCCTCACCACGGTGCAGTGCGGAACAGACTCATTAGGACCATTCTCAACACCACTGAGTAAAGGACCCTCTCAATTTTGGGACTCTAAGGGAGTACGAGCGGACCACCAGGTAACCTAAGTGCGCGCGCGATCCGCGGCCATAGTGGTCTCCGTACCGGACGCGACTTTACAATCGGCTGCCCCCGCGGAAACCCAGTCGGACATTCTCGCGGTAGATTCTCGCAAACAAGAACAATCTATGAAATTTTTAGATTTTTGGTAATGCTTTGAGATGTCACCCATACATCCTCAAGGGTGCCTTGAGGTATTTTGCTACGAGTTAAGGCGCTGAAAATAACGTGTTTTGCAAAATTTGTCATTTACTATATGTGTGTACATACTTTTCTAAAAAGCCCTTCAACGTTAAATTGGTACCGCTTCCGACAATGGTACCGATACCACCAAGACTGGACGCATACGCTGCGACAAGATAATACACCATAGTGCTGTGCGTTGGTCTCTTGTTTCTAAAAAACGGAAAAAAGAAAAAATAACAACGCTACAGTGGAATGGAGTATGTACGAGTAGACTTATTTTTGTGTGAAATTCAGATATTAATATTCAGAAATTAAATATGAAATAAAAAGTAAAAATAGAACATAAAAATGAAAGAAGACGAAAAAAATACTGAAATACACAACGATAAATATTTACGTTTCTCCGTCCCCCTCTTCGGCCACTCCCTCTTTTTGTACGAACATGTTCCCGAGTCCTTGCTGAGATAAATTTGATGAATTATTTCTTTCCGCGTCTTATAATCATGCAAGATTTCGGAAAAAATGGAAACTCACCGCTTCGAGCTCTACGAGAACAGTTTCCATTATCGGTATCATCATAGCTGTAGCGGCAGTGTTCGAAATCCACATCGAAATAAACATTGTCACGAAGAACAATCCTAATGTCAGTCTGAGAATAAAAGAATATGATTAAAAGAAAATTTAAATAATAAAAAATAATTTAAAATTGAAAAGAAAAGAAATATATGAATAGATATAAATACATGACAAAAATTAATTATTAAATGACTCCGTTGTACTGACAATATTCCCACTGAATAAACAATTTATAAATATTATGAATTAAATAGATAAATATTGTAATATGTACAGAATAGATAATTTTAATGTATTATTTCTAATATTTCAGTTATTTTTTGTTTTAGAGAAAAAAATATTTGAAATAAAAGTTTTACAGAGTTTCAGAGAGAAAATGATCTTTCATTAAAATTAACATCAATATTTTTTCAATCTTAAAGTCATTATTTTAAACAATATGTGTGATTGTTTCTTATATAATTTAATTTCTGGTTATTTTACGTTTAAAAGTATTAAGTTAAAACCGTAAAGCTTAGTAAACTTACAAAATATTTATTCTGATTTATTTTGACAAAATAGATTAGAAGATACAGCCACTGACAAAATTATTAGACACCCTTTTTCTTCTCAATATCTTGGAACTGACAAGTGAACGTAAGCTTTTTGTTACTTTCACTCTATTGGCCTTGTGAATGGTTTAAACAATTGAGATACAAAGTCCATTATCTTTCTTAGGGGAACAGCAATATTATTTACAAAACTATTCACTCTGTTCATTGCCTACAAACAAAAAAGTCTAGCAATTGCTTGTTAAATGGAAATAATTGCATTTGTATTAATCAGTCAAAATACAAAGTGAGCAGTTTTCTGAGTAATATTGCTATTTCCCTAAGAAAGATTTTGTACTTTTTTTTTAAACTGTTTGAACTATTCACAAGATCAATAGGATGAAAACAACACGTAAACAGAAAACTCATTCGTTCCAAGATATTCAGGAGAAACAAGAGTGCCTAATAATTTTGTGAGTGGCTGTATGTCGCGGAATAAAATACGAGACTATAAATTTTTTATAATTATACCTTAATACTTTTAAACGTGAAAGAATAAAGAAATTTGATATATTATGTATATTGTAGAAATAAATCGAATATCTTAACTTTAAAAAATATCGATATAAATTGGTATACATTTTATTAAAAAGTGTTATAAAATACTTGTTGTATGCATCATGCCATCATATTTTCCTTCTAAAATTCTAAAATTATTTGGAATATATTTTAAGATGAGAAATAATAAGAGTGATATATTAAAGTGATTTATGTAGTATAACTGTTATAATGTTATATCATATTCCGAAAAGTAATAACGTAAACGATATTCTATTATGCAATATCTGAATACTCGATGACGTTATTGGAAAAGGATTCTTATAAATAAACTTGAAAAAACTGAAAATCTTTTAATGTAATACAATAACATAGAACGTATGAAACACCTTCGATGACTGCAACCAATAGTCTTGATAATGAGTAGCGCCATTCGCATATGCAAGCCGGAGTTTTCGATAACCACTGCGATTACCAAACTGCCCAGAAACATCATTGTGGTATCGTTCATGTAGCATAGACAGGTCTCATTGGTGGACATAATACCCATCAGGGGATACAGGACCACAGGGATCATACCTGTGATCGGCAATGGCAGGACCTCGGTCACCCAGAACATCGCCATTAACGCGACGATGTATAAACATTTCATTGCGAGAGGCTGTATCGACAAGAAAAGAGAACTTCTTTAGAGAGAAGAGAGATTTTTTAACTTTTTCTATTTGAATATAAATCCACGTGTATAACGTTATAGCTTTTATTTTTTCACAACAGCTATATTAAAATATGACCTTCAGCGGGGACGAAAAATGACGTTTTTTTTTATATTGTAAATAAATAAATTACAATAAATTAGTATATTCTACCACGTTTAATATTACAAATCAAAAAAATTACCGAAAACTTTTTGTTATTATATTATACTGTTGAATTGAAAAATGTACCAACAATGAATGTAATCGTTTTCCGTACTTTTTCAAGCTCTGAATACGATCTCGCTTACCAAATTACTATGTCACATCACAATTTTGAAAAATTTGCAATTAGAGTTGTTAAAAAAAGGGCAGAGTATTTCGACATATTATAACTACGATATACATATGTGTTGGAGAAGTTTTATTGGAATCAAAATTAAGTATAAACATTAATAATAAGTGAAGTTGGATCAATAAGAATGCAGTTAAATATTGTAGAGAAAATGTCATATCTTTGGTCAGGCTGGATTTTGGTAGCCTAATAATAATATTTCTGTGTTAATTTTGTATACTTTTTCTAACTCAGCAAACCGCGCGCCGATTATTTGTCAGTCTTGAAACATAGATTTTTGTTGGAACAGTAAATCCTCATACTTAGTTCGATAATCGATTTAACTTTTGATGTTAATAAGTATCTTTATTATATTACTGTGAAGAATTTATTGCGAAAAATATCACCCCAGCAACCTTCTTACATCCGCGTGACGGGCATCTTTATCAATTCGACCACTGAGGCAGGTGATGATATTTATCGCAGTTGGCTTAATTTTGATTGCAATAAAACTTTTATAATACACATCGTACTTATAATATGCTAAAGTACATTAAATTAGTTTTTTTTTGTAACTTTAACTGCAAACTTCTCAAAATTGCGACGTTATAAAGCAATTTGATATACAGGATCATATTCAGATTATTCAGCATCCAAGAACCTATGGGAAACGATTACCATTGTTCTTGTGCTCGAATAAAAGACATATTTTTGTTGAATATTATTAGTAAACTCGCGTGTAATTTAATCTACCACTTCAGCGAAAGTGTATCTTACAACAGATTTTATAACATAAAATTTATAGCTGTTTATTCATGAATGAAAAGAGGATCTTTAATTTCACCACTTTTACTATCGAATGTGCATGGGTAAAATGTGAAAAAAATCAATTTAATATAGCTGCAATCAGAAAAAAGAAGTCTTACGCCGTATAAATTATTGTATTAATTAATGCAATTCTTAATTTTTTTATGTTTCCATGCAATAATTTTCTTTGTTTCTTATATTTCTTTTATTTTTAAATTTTCCATAAATGTACATACATTATATTCATTTAATTTTCAAGTATGAATATGATTAAGAGAAAAAAACATACTTTTTCACTTTCGACAGTCAATATCGGAATCAGGATTAACGGCCATAATACCACAACGAAGGATCGCCAGTAAATAGCTAGAAACTTTAGCAATAACTTGCCAAGTCCGTCACTTTTCCTAAAATTATAGAAAAATGTTGACAGAATGCGTTACAAATTAGGAAGTTATCAACAACTTACCCTGTGTTTCTCTCTCTCCCTCCAGATTCCGTAATTTCTGGATATGGATCCTCTGATCTCGAAGCCATTTCGCAAGACTGAAATTGGAATATTTTAAAATGCTTTTTTTTATATACATATACACTGGTCAACAAAATTATCGCAACACTCAATTTATATCAAAATTTCGCATAACTTCAAATAAGCTTAAATCCGCGAAAAATTATAGTAGTATTATAAATATTTTTTTGTTCTAAAGGATAAAGTAAACTTTAAGGAGTATTCGTTAAATTTTGAATTTATTCTCCCTGCCTCTATACACCGCGGAAACGTTGGTCGTTGCTGTGATAAGAAATATAATATTAATAAACATATTAGATAAACAATATATGTTAAGACCGTTAAGATATAAATCAATACAAAGGAAATAGCCATACGGTCCAAGCTTGGATCTTAGGCAGCTCAATATAATTATTTTTAATATGTATTTAATACGCGTATTTTCCAACATATTAAACTGCGCGCCGATTATTTGTCGGACTTAAAACACAGCTATTGTTGGAACATTAGAAATTCCCTCTCCCTTCCCTAATTAAATCGATATCGATTTAATATTAAAATCACTGTAAAAACTTATTGCGAAAAATATTACCCCAGCCAGGGTCCGAACCTGGAATCTCCCGCATTCCGTTCGGGTGTCTTAACCAATTCGACTACCGGGGCATGTGGTAATATTTATCGCAATAACCAGATAATAATAATTTGAACGTCTTTCTCAGGCGACGTGAATAAACAATAAATTCTTAAGGACTCTCGAAAATTCAAATACAATATAATTGGCCATGAGAGTCAAACGCGGTACTTAGTACGTATTTTTAATCAAACTGATTAAATTATATTCCGTAAGTTTCCAACATATTATAACTGCGCGCCGATTATTTGTCGGACTTTAAACACAGCTATCATTGGAACATTAAAAATTCCCTGTCCCTTCCCTAATCGATTTTAATATTAAATCGATATCGATTTAATTAGGGAAGGGACAGGGAATTTTTAATGTTACAATGATAGCTGTGTTTAAAGTCCGACAAATAATCGGCGCGCAGTTATAATATGTTGGAAACTTACGGAATATAATTTAATCAGTTTGATTAAAAATACGCACTAAGTACCGCGTTTGACTCTCATGGTCAATTATATTGTATTTGAATTTTCGAGAGTCCTTAAGAATTTATTCTTTAAGATTTGGTTGATTAGTTCTTGAGTTATAGAAATTTTGATAAATCCGTACATACATACACAGTATACACACATATGGTCATTTTAAAAAATGCGATTTTTCGACGTTTTAGAACATTCTGAACACAGGCAGCGGCAAATAAAAAATTTTTTTTATGAAAACAAAGCTTTCTCTATGAGGAAGCAAAAATGAGGTCTGTCCGATCTTTTTCGCGGAATTACGGCATATTAAAGTTATGTGTATTCTCGCCTCATCTTCGGATCTTTTGCAGACACTCACGCATATTTTGATGCAGGTTTTAATTGTTTGCAAGAGATCGTCTGAATACAAAGCAGAAATACGCAGTTTTAAGACTCCGAAGCTCTCGCCGCGTTACGTGTGTGAGATCGTGACGTCAGAAGCGAGAAATGACACATTGAGAATTCTTGCGTGCCATTTCCAAATAAAAAGACTTTTGCATAAAATGACACTTCATATCATTTCAGCACACTTTGAAAATACTTCGTGGTTTATCCCTTTCCCTTAACAATTAATAAACAGTCGTAAAATGAATGTAATACGAAACCTAGTGATGCAGGTTTATTGCGCAGCCGTAGGCGCATGACTATGGCCGGTATTCATAGTCGGATCTTATATTTAGGACCGTCTTAAGTGCAATTTTAAGATGTCATGAACCAATCACAGAGCCGTATTAGCGTCTTAAGACATTACATTCCCCAAAACGTACATACACACACAACAGAGAAGATTTGGAGTCATTAAATACTGCGGGAGTGACGAACCCTGAGATTTTTATTTCTGCTGATACACACACACACACAAACGTACGCACGCGCGATGTGCAAAATCATATCGGCAATCTCCCCGTGATACTTGTCAAGTAAACCTAAACTCGCAACTCTCCAATTCGCGTAAAGATACACGGGGCGGTCTCGTGCTGCGCATGTACTTGGCGAAACTACTGTGTCTCTTGATGCTGGCGGTAACTGAAATGCATTGCATATAGGTAACTTTGATACGACGTAACTTCGCGAAAAACAACGTACGGACCTTTCTTTAATTTATAAGGAAAAGGCCATATTTTACAATGGTTATCATGACATTTGCGAAAAAAATTTATTCCACCCCGCAGAGTGCATAAAATTATACTGTTTTTTTGAAGACAAAACATGTCTTTATTTTTAAGATAACGGGAAGGGGGAGGATAAATTCAAAATCTAACGAATGCTCCTTAAAGTACAGATTTTACCTTTCAAAATAAAAAAATTTTTTTATTTACGACAATTTTCCACGGACATATGCTTATTTGAAGTAATGCGAAAGATATGAATTGAGTGTTGCAATAATTTTTTAAATCAGTACCTATATTATAAATTCATCTAGGATATTATTAAAGGGATTATTTTAATTACGTTATTATATTCTAATTAATTTTTAAAATATTAATATCTAAAACCTAAAGTATCTGTGTTTAATTAAATTTTTAAGGAGTTCTTTGAAATTAATAGTTTGCAAGTATAATTTGCAGTAATATTTTTTCCCTATCTTCCTAAAATTGTTTTAATTTCTTTAATTTAATTAAATGTTAATTGAAGTTATATTTCTCTATTTCCCTATATGGTGTCTTTTATTATATCAACTCTATTATATAGATATACATATATGTAATAGAGTTGATATAATATATTAGGTTAATTTGATTTAATCTGTCCACGCCAATAACTCGAAAACTATCAAAATTAGACGAAAAATTAAAAAAGTCCCTTCAATGGGATTGCTTTGAGATGATTTTTAGTGTGATTGAATCATACTCATCCTCAACGAAATTTTGAATCGAGCACTGCAACTTGTAAAACATATACATATATTATATATCTATATACTTATATATACATATATACTACATATATATATATATATATATACAGGCTGTCCCATTTTAAATAATGCTTTTCTGTAACTCGTCCTAGACAAAAATGTTTCAGACAAAAGTTGCATGGTTTCAAGGGGACAGATGGTGAAAATATAGGGGGACTTGACCTTGAGTGATCTTTTCAAGGCCAGATCAATGTGATTGATGTTCTCTTAAATTACAGTACAGGACTTTTTGACTTAATTTGGTCTCAAGAATATACTGTTGGAGTAGTACCCCAACTTTTTAAAATACTTGTGTATACATGAAAGCTTCAAGGAGATGTTCCTGGTACAGGAACGGCCACGCCGGCGATCTAGTGAGTTCTGAAATCGTGGACGTTAAAGGTACTTGCACAATGCCAGGTAACAGGAATAGGAACAGGGTACAGAAATCAGAAACCTTGTATGGACGATGACACAGGCAATAGGCACAGAATTTCCAAAGTGACGGAAACTCTGTGTGTATTGTCTGTGTCATCGTCCATTCTGCATAATATATCCTATTGCCTGTTGCCTGGCATTGTGTAAGTACCCTTAACGTCCACGATTTCAGAACTCACTAGATCGCCGGCGAGGCCGCTCTCAGTCTTCTCTCTGCCTGTAGTCTGTACCACTTTTCCTTCTGGCAAACAATAATCGAGATATCGTAAGCTAAATATTGAAAAAGTTACCAAGTTTTCCTTGAATATTCAAAAAATATTAGGCAAATAAAAAAATGTTTCAGACAAAAGTTGTTCAAATTAATTAGTAAAAAAGAGATGATAAAATAAAAAATGGGTTTTTTTTTTTAAATTTAACTTGGGTCCTACTGTGCTCAACACGAGCCCCGGACCCAAAATTTAATGAGATCGTTTATTGGCCTTCTTTGAACCATCAAACTTTTATCTGAAACATTTTTCCAATAAACCAATACTTTCTGAGATAATTGGCGGAGATAATTGGCACACGAAATAAAACACCCTGCATAAATTACTATTTCTTAATTCTCTTTTTTTTTATATTATTTTTTGTTTAATAATTTGTCCGTTTAATTACCTGATGATGGCGGCCTTTATGTGATCTATTGACCGATTAATAAAACTAATGCACGAAAAATATGAAAAAGATCGAGGACCTCGTGGTATTGTACTCTCACGGCCTTGGTAATTTTTGAATACGTGCATATGCAGCTGCTACTACGTCATTTCCGTTTATGTGACACCGGTTATGCGCTTCACCCGTATACACATTTAATCGAAATGACACTGCCGTCTATCCAAGCTCTCTCATGGTCGTTTAACCCTGCGCCATTTACATCAATAACAATACGACGTCGGGCTCATTGTTTCGGAGCGCGCGATGTTTTATGACCATCTAAAGATTATCGTGCACACGTTCAGAATATACGTACTTTACGAAATATCGAAAGCGCCACGTAGTGCTCGTTCAGTATTTACCATTGCATGCAAATTAATACATTATATTCTAATGCCATACGAAAAGTTTGCATAATAAACTAAATTTGTGTCGTTTTAAATTTTTTGGGGGGAGGGGGGAAGGAATCAATATCTTAATCATTTTGGATTGGATATATTTAGTGGACTTTCATAATTCTCAGAATTTTAAACGGGATCTAAAGTTATTATATAGACAATGAAATTCATCGATTGATTTGAAATTGATTTAACGATTTTTCTCTGTTATGTTATAGATATTAACATTTAAGATAAAACATAGAAATAATGTTTTTTTTTCTATTCTTACAAGTTTTCTATTTTCACGTGTAAAAAATATTTATTCTTGTTCTAATGTCTCAAAGTTTTGATCTTTAGATTCCTAAAGTTTACGAAATCACAAATAAATCACAAATTTCCTCTAGTCTCTTAGGCGCTGAATACGATCCCGTTTAACAAATTGCTCTATCATGTCACAATTTTGAGAAATTTGTGATTAAAGTTGCAAAAGGATTATTTTAGAGTAGGTACTTTGAAATATTATAACTACGATATGTGATGCGTTGGACAAATTTTTTTGTAACCATCTATCTATATTAATCGATATCTTGTTAGCCATAATCGACACAATAATTTTCGGTAAGTATATGTAGTATTAGGGACCACCCTCCGATGACCTTGAACTTGACATATATTGTCAAGGTCACCCTCCTGAGTAACCTTTAGAAGGTTTTAGCCGGCGGTCGTTGCTTATTAAAAAGTTATTAACAAAAAAAGTTTGAAAAATATAGCAATTATTTTGAGTATTGAAAGGCATAAACGACTAATATGTATGTTGAAATAGTACATGTATGAACAAAGGAAAGTTATTTAAAGCAGCGAATCGTTAATATATATTAAACAGTTTTTTTATTAAAGCAGAGAATAGTTGGTATTAGTAAAGTTTATTATTTTATTAATGATTTTAGCGTGGATTAAAGTTTAAATTTGTTGGTATATGGAATAGTCTTTTTGTTAAAGCAGAGAATAGTTGGTATATTGAAAAGTATATATACAATTTTATGTATTAGAAAGCGTGAATACAAAGTATTCTCTTCTTTAATCATGACAAAAGCATGTTACAGCTCTGTTAAAGCAGATAATAGTTGTATATTAACAACATTGAAGGTGGTCATTAAACCTTGTTTTGTTAATAACTATTATTATTCTATAATAAATACTGTTAAAAATTTGACCCTAGTAATTTTATTACATAAGTATCTGTCCTCAAAAATTGAGAATATCTAGACTACTACGGACTCCGTTCATTTAGCGCAGCTTAGTCCACGGAGATTTAGCAATGTCGACATTGCCCACTTGGAACCGAGCAAAGTCCGCAATGTGATAATAGTTGCTTACATTGCCACCGCTGGATGGGCAGTGTTGACTTTGCCCACATCAAACTGGGCCATGTTCGCTAAGAAACCATTTTTACGGGCTTTGCCCAGTCGCGTTGTGCAATGCTGACATGGCCCGGGCAATGTCGACACTGCCCACCATGCGGACTTTGCCCGTAACATATATATACTTTTCAATATACCAACTATTCTCTGCTTTAACAAAAAGACTATTCAATATACTAACAATTCGCTGTTTTAAATAACTTTCCTTTGTTCATACATGTACTATTTCCGTATACATATTAGTCGTTTATACCTTTCAATACTCAAAATAACTGCTATATTTTTCAAACTTTTTTTGTTAATAACTTTTTAATAAGCAACGACCGCCGGCTAAAACCTTCTGAAAGTTACTCAGGAGGGTGACCTTGACAATATATGTCAAGGTCCAGGTCATTGGAGGGTGGTTCCTAATACTATATACTTACCTAATTTTCTTTAAAGGACGAAAAGTCCAGATAACATATTTAATTTTGATTGCAAAAAATTTGGCCAACGTGCATATCTCATAGTTATAATATGCCAGAATACTCTAAAGTAGTTTTTTTTTTGCAACTGTAACCGCAAATTTCTCATAATTGTAACGTGATAGAACAATTTAATAAACGCGGGAACATATTCAACATCCTTTGGAAAACAATTGCGCTCGTTTTTGTATCCCATTTTTTGTTGAACAGTGTAATTGAGAGTATTATGTTGTCATCATATGATAAAATAAATATATAAGATAAGTATATCTATAATATAATATATAAAAATTAAGTGTATATAAAATTTTCATACTCGAAAATTATCTTCGAACTTTTTGCGACTATTAATTCTAATAATAATAATGTCTAATAATCGTATTTGAGATATCTTTAGACTCAAATTATTTGTTTTAAAATTCTTTTTTATTTAAATTAATTAAAAAATTTTCCGTGGACAATGCGGAACATTGCACATACATTCAGTTAGGAATTTTCAGTATCGTACTTCGTGTTTCGAGAATGATTCATGGAAATTCCAGCGAGATTTTTTGAGATATATATGCGTGTGTATGTGTGGGTACGTGCTCACGCACGTCAAAAAGTACGCCAGAAGCTAAATCCGTGATATTTTTTGTAAAACAAATAAAATATCTGTACGGTTTGGAAAACCTCCGACAGAAATAGATTCACCGCTCGGTTAACTCGCACTTCCAACACTATCAGTGAAGTCGGAGACTTGATCAGTATGCTATATTGTACACATACATTCAATAAATTTATTATCAATGTTACTACTTTGATTAATTTAATATACTTACCTATTAACAATAATGTATTATATTTTTTTGATACTCATGCATGGTTCTTTTTAGTTTGAATATTAATTAAATTTCCCTATCTGTTATGATATCAAGTTTTATTTAGATGAGTGTTATTAGAATAAAAGAGAGAGAGAGAGAGAGAGAGAGAGAGAGAAAGAAAGTGTGTGTGTATTAAATTGCAAAGTATCAAATTAATTTATATACATAATTAATTACGTCATCCATATAACCTTCCTTTATAGGTATTCAAACACATTTTTTTTCTTAAGTTTTACGATATGCTTTTAAATTTACAATTCGATATTTTACAAATAAAAAATTGTAATATTCGTAGATTTTTATTTATTGTTGTACAGGAAAATCTCTAGATAATTTAGAATTTTCAGAGAATTTTATAGGAACATTTTATATTTATGGTAGATTCTTGTATTTTTTAAAAATTCTATACGATATTAAACATCTATTTTTTTCAAGTTAAAAAAACACCTGAAATCAGCGAAAGAAGGATTGAGGGGATATTCTGGTTTGAAAGGCCGTATAAAAAAGGCATTTTTCAGAAATTTTTTCTAGGAAAATGAAAAAGAGCGAATAACGTGTTATTTTTAACCTTATTTTAAGAATAGGTATATTTTTATGTTTTAACACTAGAACTACCGGAGATTAATCTATATAGTTACTTCTACCGAAGAAATCTTAAAAAAGAAAAGAGAAAAAGAGAAAACAAATTAATAAAATTAATTATCTATATAATTTCTATAAAAATCTAGAAAAATTTCAGAAAATAAGATGTTCCAAAAAGAAGTAATAAATTATTAAAAAATGTCAAATTGATTATTTTGATCCTCTTGGTAGTTCTAGTGTTAAGTAATATTTCTAATTGTAACAAAAACGATCTTCTTTTTTACGTTATATTTTGGTCATTAAGAACTCGCAAAAAACACATATAGACGGTGAAAAAGACAGCTGTTCTAGGTATCTAAAACGCAAAAACCAAACATTTTCTTCTTTAGAAGTGTGATGGCTATCGTCTGAATAACTAGAACTAAACCAATATTTCCTTTCTGGACAAAATAATGGCCTTTTTATAAAAAATTTTAGTTTTTTTCTTAAAATTTTGTTAGTATTTTATTAAAAGAAAAAACTAATAAACGTATAATGTTTATTCTAGTTCAGACGATAGCCACATTTCTCCTGAATAAGAAAACTTAAGTTTTTGCGTTTTAGATAAAACAGCTAGAATTATTTAAACCGTCCATATACGTTTTTTTTGCTCCTATAGTGATTAGAATATAACCTATCGTTCGTGATAATGAAAGAAGGTAATTAATGTAATTATGTGTAACTATAATATGCATGTTAAGTAATCGGAAGATTAGATTCAGCAGAATTTATTTGATGTTATTGCAGATGGTGTTATTAAATAATTAATACAACATATGTGCAATTATTAAGTAAAATAGCTTCAACGATTTTTTTAGTATTTTTATTATTTTGTAATAAGTTGAGAAATTATCATGATTGTTGTAGGACCTAACGCGCATATATCTCGAAAAATTTCTTTAGAGTTAGTACTATCATGCGTTGTATTCATGATTTTTCTTGGAACATATTAAATATAGATTAGCAGAAAGAAAAAGCTATAAAAATTAAATTAGCGATAGTTGTAATCGCGCACTTATTATCGTTGCTTTTTACTGCATTTGCATCTTGCAGCATTATACATGTGACATTAATTATATTTTGTTTATTTCAATAATTTTTAAAAATAAAGTTTTCTATTTTATAAAAAAATTTTAATAGAAATATATGTAGGTATATCACACACACACAGAATTAAATATAAAAAGAAAACAATACAATTAGTTGTAAAAAGCAATTGTCTAAAATTATTCAAAAGGAATATTATTTCACAGAAAGTAATTTTTTGAGAAATTACATGAAAAAAATGTTTTTTTATATTTGTCTCAAAATATGTATTTATTAACAAACGAACTATGTTAAATTTTATTAATTTTTATTATTGAAATGCAAAATATCTTGAAATCTTATTTCATTGCTAATTTCTAATATCATAATCCGCGCGCGTTTGCGATAGATTAGCAAATCAGGACAGTGCAATTGAAACACGAATTATCATGTCCAATCGGTCTTTTGTTATCAAGTCCTTTTCTTTGATTCATCCATGAGCGATGCGCGCGATGCGTGCAATGCACGCGATGCGCCGTTATATGTATGCAGCACATAACGTAGCGCAACCTACACGATGCAACAACCTACACGATGCAACCTGATTATTAATCTTCGATGGACCACAGAAGTAAAATTTTTTGTTGTCATTGATACAGTCATATAAGAATTGACATGAATTGAAAGAGGCAAGCGATGTTGTCGCCCGTGTCAAAAATAGAAAATAAAGCACTTCCGATTTTGCCTTGTCCTTCGTCTTTTTCTTTTCTTTCGTGACCGAAAACTTGACACCACATTATCAGAAAAGAGCACGGTTTAAATTATAAAATAACAAAAAAATTATAGTGATTAATTCAATCCAACAATTATAAAATACGCAAATATCTTCGTATCTTATTATAGATTTGTTAATTTATACGACAGAGGCTGAGATTTTATTCAGATTTCATATATTTCAAGCAAAATGCTTTTTTAATTTCTTTGATTGTAGGTATATAAAATAATAATATATACATTACGTTCCAAAATTTGTTTAAAAAGTGCTTAAAAAAATTATTTTTGAATCGGCCACAAGAAATCTGTAGTAGAAAGGGTTTTGGAATTTTCAATAGACTTGAAACGTTTTATATATAAGCATAGATAGGTAGGTATTGTTTCGAAACTCGGAAATTGATATATTATAAATATTAGGAGTAGCCGCAATATGTGTAAATATTTTTACAATAAATATTTTAGATTAATCAAAAACAAAAAAACGTTAAATATAACAATGCGATTATATTAATAAGCGAATATAGTTAATCGCAATCACACTACATTATTTCAAACTGTCACGTACTTATTTAAATGTCCTGCGCAATCTATCCAACTTGCTCCACTCTTTTCAGTCACGCCACAAACAATATTCGCATAAATATGATTTCACGTCGTTATGTGTTTTATAACACAACTGCTTATTCGATAAGATAACAGAGAGTTTAACAATCACATTGTCATCACTAATACAAATTCATGAGCAGTAGGATTGCTAGTAAATTCCAAAAATAAATTTCACCATAACGTTCCACGAATCTTTCTTACAATCGCGATTTTACTTAATTTTCCTGTATGCTTTTGTTGTAAATTTTGCTATCACTGCCGTCACGATCGTTTCTCGGAGTTTCCCGAACTACTCGACGTTCCATTCGTACTGATCGTCCAGGCCCAAAGCACGCAGAATTAAGGCTTCAATTCAGGCTATTCCTCCTCTCCACATTCTCTTCTCCCTCCTTTTTCCCTTTTCTTCTTCATTTCCCTCCCTCTTTCTCTCTCCCCCTTCTTTCCTTCTCCCTTTCTCTTCCATTCTGCCTTTTCTATCTTACTCACTTCCAAGATGGGATAGTTGAATAAATTTTTAAAAGTTTCTGGCCTATTAACGAGCGATTAATACTTTCAGGAAATTTTCTCGGGCGTCAAAAGCTATACAATCCTTTATTAATAAAAATATAAGAATTTGTCGATATGAAATATTTTCATTTTATACCTACCACAAATACTTTGGCTAAATTAATTGGATTAATGGAGCATACAGGAAATTTCAAAGAACCTTGCCCAAAATGGACCATTGGCGCACAACATTGAATTATATGCCTTTTTGTAGGTATTGTTGTGTACATTATTAGAAAAATAAGTTTAGGTTCTGAGACGGTGGGCGGAAAAAGTTATGACCGGTTCAATTACCAGCCTTAATACCTACAATTTATTATTAGGTACTTTTACCGTCAAAAGCTCAGAACTTTGAGAAAATGATATAAAAATATCTTCAATATGCTCTGAGGGCAGCTTGATTCTTGCGTTTGAATGTTTTTTTTTCTTTCAGCAGAAAAATGCAGACCGGCCGTAGGTCTGACTAATTCTTGTTAGCCGAACAAATCTATAGGTAGGTATATAAGTTTGTTCATTATCGCCGTTACCACGGAAAGTGCCCTGGGCGTAAGGAAGTCTGAACGATATTATGAAATATATTATTTTATACAAAATTAGTGATATTATTAGGTGTACAAATAAGTCTCCGCCGTTTTACAATAGATGGCCCCACCAGGAGGTTATGGTTGAAATTGTCGGATGTAAAGTGTTATATCGTAAGGTTGGACATCTGGCAACACCATAAACTTGACATAGTATCAGACTGTATCGGCATCACATAATTCTTTTCGTGCGAAAATGTCGAATTTTGAGCCGAATAAGCGTCATTTGCGGGAACTTTTGATTTATTTCTTTAATTTGAAGAAATCTGCAGCTGAGGCGCATCGATTGCTTGTAGAAGCATATAATGAGGCTGCTTTAAGTGAGAGAAGTTGTCGTGAGTGGTTTCAAAAGTTTAAGAACGGTGATTTTGACGTCGAGGACAAAGAACGTAGCGGAAGGCCGAAAGTGTACGAAGACACGGAATTGGAAGCATTATTGGAGGAAGGGCTGTCTACCGAACACAATTGATGAGATTGAGCCGAGCACTCAAGGAAAAACGCGCCCACTACTACTCCAGACACGATAAAATTATTCTCCTGCATGATAATGCTCGTCCACATGTTGCGGCACCTGTCAAAACCTACTTGAAAACACTCAATTGGGAAGTTTTACCCCACCCGCCGTATTCACCAGACATTGCTCCCTCTGATTACCATTTGTTTCGATCGATGGCGCACGGCCTGTCTGAGCAGCACTTTACATCATATGAAGATGCCAAAAATTGGATCGATTTGTGGATAGCCTCAAAAGATGAAGCGTTCTTCCGACGCGGTATCCATAGCCTGCCAGAAAGATGGGAAAAAGTAGTGGCTAGCGATGGACAATACTTTGATTGAAACATAAGGTACCGTTCTTTCACAATAAATGCCCAATTTTTGATAAAAAACGGCGGAAACTTATTTGTACTCCTAATATAATATTTATGTTTAATAGTGTAAAGTTTTTAGTGCCAATTAGCTAATAAGTATTACATATGGTAATGCGAAATTCACGCTCTAGAAAGTATCTTACCCTACGTTTTTTTATACAGACTTGAAACTATGTTATTATTATTTCTATCAACCTCCTCTACAAATGCATGTATATAAGTCAAGTGTGTGCGTTCATGATCCTTAATATAAAATGGGCAAGGTTCTTTCTCCAAAATAAATCTAAATGGTTTATGGTTTATGGTTAATTCTGGTTATTCTAGTAAAAATATAAAAAATCTACTTTAGTGCCAAAGATATTTTGAACTGACGTTTAACAATGAATTTAGTCTATTATATCATGTATTCGACAATATATTCGTTACATTATGTGAAATTACGACATAATATTAATGATGATTATAATATTTGTAACTCTATAAAATGAAAAAAAAAAACTGTCCCTACTACCAGCAAAAATTCAGAAAATCAGGAATTCTTAAAAAATTGTTGTCTGCCGAAATTAAGGCCTATATTCATAGTCCGTTCTTATTTCAAGACCGTCTTAAGTAATGTCTTAAGATGCTAATGCGGCTCTGTGATTAGTTCATAATGTCTTAAGATTGTACTTAAGACGGTTTTAAATATAAGATCCGACTATGAATACCGACCCTAAGAGGACTTATCAGGACTCCAAACTTATCTATCCTGATAAATTCTGAGATTTCTTAAAACAAGAATGTTTTGTCGAAACTCTGGAAATATTTTTTTTGAAAGAATGACATATTTTTAATATTAAAAGATTTTGTAATATTTTTTTAAATATTAAAATAAATAAATTTTGTTATTTTTAAATCAATCTTGTTCAGAGTTAAGTTTTGTTTTATTTTAAATTGTGTTTTATATTTAAACCTATTTTCAATATTTGATTTTAGAACTAGAAACATTGGTGAGAGTTTTAAACCTTTGGTATGTCTGACAAATTATAATAGTGACAATGTAAAAAAGTACGTTTTTACTTAGAAGTGGTATCAACACACTATTATGGTTATTGAATATTTATATGTCATATACACACAAGGAGAGATTGTTCTGTATTCTCAAATCTCAATTTCTGGTAAAAGTTTACCTTTACACAGCCTCCGCCAATGACTTTGACCTTGACATATGTTGTCAAGGTCACCTTCCTGAGTGACCTTTAAAAAATTTTAGCCGTCGCTTGTTGTTTACTAAAAAGTTATTAACAAAAAAAGTTCGACAAATATAGCAGTTATTTTGAGTATTGAAAGGCATAAACGACTAATATGTATGTAGAAATAGTACAATATGAACGAAGGAAAATTATTTAAAGCAGTGAATCGTTGATATATTGAGCAGGCCTTTTGTTAAAGCAGAGAATAGTTGGCATAAAAAAGTATATATACAATTTTATGTGTTAGAAAGAATAAATATAAAGTATTCTCTGCTTTAACCATAATTATATGATTATAATTGTACAATTAAAGATAGTGACTGTCGCCCACCCATACAATAATTGGTTTAGGTTAGGAGGGCTGTTGTATGGGTGGGCCACAGTCACTATATTTAATTGTACAATTATAATCATACAATTATGATTAAAGACAATACTTTATATTTATTCTTTCTAACACATAAAATTGTGTATATACTTTTTTATACCAACTATTCTCTGCTTTAACAAAAAGACTGTTCAATATAGGTATCAACGATTCACTGCTTTAAATGACTTTCCTTTGTTCATATATGTATGTACTATTTCCACATACATATTAGTCGTTTATACCTGTCAATGCTCAAAATAACTGTTATATTTGTCAAATTTTTTTGTTAATAACTTTTTAGTAAACAACGAGCGACGGCTAATACCTTTTAAATGTTGTTAAGGGTCATGACCTTGACAACATGTGTCAAGGTCAAGGTTATTGGCGGAGGTGCTGTGTAAAGGTAAACTTTTACCCAATTTCTAGTGTAGTTATGAAGTTTATGTAACCAAGTTTATTAATTAATCTTTATTTTATGAATTTATATGTAGAGAGAGAGAGGGGGAGGGAGGGGGAAGTAGGGGAACGGTGGGCGGGAGGGGGAAGGGGGGAGAGAGAGGTGAGGAAGGAGAGAGATTATTTATAATGGCAATATACCTAAATGTACTATATACTTACTAAATATAAAACTATTTTAGTATTATTTTGTTATAGACATGAGATATTTGATGCTAAAAAAATTCTACAACGACTTACTGCACAAGAAATAGCTGATACTTAATTAATACATATACAGGGTGTTCAGAAATTCAACCGACAAACTTTAAGAGATTGTCGAGGGCACCATAAGGATCATTTTTTGCAAATGGACCTAGGGTTGGAAACGTGTTGTCACATCGCTACGGCGTACAGGGTGTTCGAAAAAGGTCGTATCCGCGAATGAAGGTGAGGGTGATAAATGGCGGGGAATCTGCTCTTATAACCGCCCGAGTGCGTCGCATGATGTTTTGGCCTAATTTTTATTACAGATTCGAGCAAATAAACACTGTATGTCGAACACTCTGTATGCCGTAACGATGTACTTAACGACACGTTTCCGACCCAAGGTCCATTTGCAAAAAATGATCCTTATGGTGTCCCCGACAATCTCTGAAAGTTTGTTGGTTGAATTTCCGAACGCCCTGTATAATAATCGATATAAGAATATAACAAACTATAATAATATCATAATGTAATAACCACGGTCTTACATACAGGTCTATGAACGATGGTGGTGGGGGTAGGTCCTCTTACTGATGTAATTTTTAATTCGCTCCGTGGCCACGAAACGTCGCAACGATGTATCGTACCGCAATGCCAAACAGGCTTTAAAACATCGAAGAAATGTTCCACTTTTAAAGTGCCATCGAACATTGTACAACGCGAGAAATGGTTAGCCGCAATTCCGGGTATCGTTGCACTTAAGCAATCGGAGTTTGTTTGTGAAAAGCATTTTGAAAGGCGATACATCCACAGAAAGTGGATTAAACGGGATTCAAATGGTCAGATTGTTGCTGAAGTTTATAATTATTTGTATCGATAAGTAGTATTTATCATATTATAATATTCTGTTCTTACTAACAGTTATAACTTAGAAATTGTAAATAGTGTTATTTCAATGCACTATGTGTTTATTTAAGGCCCCATATAAGAGACCTCGACTCGACACGTCCGCTGTCCCATCAATTTTTGATTGCGCGTCTCCATCCATCAGCTCCAGTCAAGACATTATTAATGACAAGACATTATTAAAAGTTTTCTATACTCTCTGTATATGATATACAATTATATAACATATTTATTTGTATTAAGAAATATTAAAATACATTTAAAAATACCCAATCTTCGGCGGCATTGTATCATAAAAGAGCATAAGTAAAATGTATAAAAAATATACACACAAATCCGAGATGTCCACTTCTACCTTATTTTATTAATTTTCTAAATCGCTAATAGAAAAATCATATTAAAAGTTTTTTTTTAATTTCTTTAAGATTTATATTATTTTGCAATCTTAATAAATACGAGGTAAGTATTGAGATGCGACAGACATATATAGACTGTTAGAAAGAGATTGACAATCTGTTTCTATCTCTCCAGACTCTTACTTCTAGAGACTCTAGTACTTTCTTAGATCGCTGCGCCTCTTACGGCCATGAAGCGAATTAGATTTTACTTCAATAAGACGACCACCCCCCACCACTAAAATTGGAGCTCGTTCAAAGACCTGTATACAAGACCGTGTGCAAAACGAGGTCTGTCATTGTATGATTCGACATAAGTTTCCAACTTTCCATTCGAAGTGAAATCTATCCCACAACGTCCGGTGCTTATGGTGCAAAAAATGTAAGAAAATGAGCTTCTTTGATTTGTCTTTTTCTATAATAATATTTTGTCAACACTGTGCGTACTGTTTCATTATAATACACTAATAAAATATTTCAGCAAAATATTTTTAAATTTTTATTACTTTTTATATCAAAATCTTGAAAAACGTTAAGTAAGCCGAATTAAAATTCGATTTTCTCGGAAACTAGACATTTCAGCAACTCCACACTAGTGACTCCAACTACATTTACTAATTGTAAGTAGGGTAAACGCACCCAATATCGTACACCTAATTTTAAACCCTTGTAGAAAATAGAGGAATTAGTATTTTTATATCAAATATGTCTCATTTTCTTCGCAATTTATTTAAGAAACAATATATGAAACTGCGGTATTGGTATACTAAGATGTGTTATAGTTATAGTCAAAAAAACCAGAAAATAGAAAAATTACGATCCTAAAAAAATGGTACTTAATATCGTATATATAGGAAAACAATTTGAAATAAGCAGATAAAATCGTGGTAAATTTTATTTTACGATATATGGAAGTAAACGTAAAAAATTACAGTGGTTATTTATTAATGTTGTTACCTATTACTTTCGAAAGTTAATTATTTCTTGCGCAGTTTGCACACGTAAAAATTTTTTCAACAATCCCACATTCTACGTGGGCTCAACGATGACAAACGATGCATTGCACCCATTCTTCACCATGTGTATCATTTTTATATCTTCTTTTCTAAGATTTGAGTAAATATCTTGATAAATTTTGTTAAAGTAAAAGAACCAATATTTTTATTATCTATAAGTCGGTGTTAGTATTTAGATATGAATTAATTTTGATTGATTTTTCTTTTGAGATATCCAGATTGTAGAAATAATATTGTCTGGGTTTCATCTTGATATCTTTCCTTTTGATTGCACTTTTTAAATTTTCGGTAAATATGCATTAAAGGTTACACCTCACCGATTTTAACGCCACTTAAATATGTTGTAGGGGAGGTCTTTTTGAGTAATTCTACGCAAGAAAAAAGTGGGGGACGGCATTGGTTTAGAAGATATAGCAAATTGAAATTTGCTTAATTGATAGTTATTTTTAGTATTATGAGATATATATATATATATATATGAGAGACTAATATACCAAAGTACATGCGTGGACAGAGGGGCGTGTTCCACAGGGGTCGGGGTGGGTGGACCTCGCTTTAAAACTTACAAAGTACACGCGTGGACAGAGGAGCGTGTTCCACAGGGGTCGGGGTAGGTGGACCTCGCTTTACAACTTACAAAGTACATGCGTGGACAGAGGAGCGTGTTCCACAGGGATCGGGGTGGGTGGACCTCGCTCTACAACTTACAAAGTACATGCGTGGACAGAGGAGCGTGTTCCACAGGGGTTGGGGTGGGTGGACCTCGCTTTACAACTTACAAAGTACATGTGTGGACAGAGGAGCGTGTTCCACAGGGGTCGGGGTAGGTGGACCTCGCTTTACAACTTACAAAGTACATGCGTGGACAGAGGAGCGTGTTCCACAGGGTCGGGGTGAGGGGTGAACTTTGCTTTAACTTACAATTTGTAAAGTGAGTTCCACCTACCCCGACCCCTGTGGAACATGCCCTCTATCCACGTATGTACTTTGTAAGTTGTAAAGCAAGGTCCACCCACCCCGACTCCTGTGGAACACGCTCCTCTGTCCACGCATGTACTTGTAAGTTGTATATACAATATATATATATGTATATATATATAAAGCGAGGTTCACCCTCCATAACCCCTGTGGAACACGCCCCTCTGTCCATGCATGTACTTTGGTATATTAGTTTTTCATATATATGTATATCTCATAATACTCAAAATAACTTTTATATTTTTCAAAGTTGTTTGTTAATAACTTTTTAATAAACAACGATTTCTTGCTAAAACCTTCTAAAGGTTACTCAGGAAAATGACCTCTGTAATATATGTCAAGATTAAAGTCATCGGCGTGGTGTTACTTTATAATATCTAATAAAATGCATTAAAATTCTGAAATTTCAGTTTGCTATATCTTCTAAACCAATACCGTCCCCCACTTTTTTCTTGCGTAGAATTACTCAGGAAAACTTTCCCTACAACATACTAAAGTGGCGTTAATCGGCAAGGTGTAACCTTTTATGCATATTTACCAAATTTTCTTACAATTCTTTCTTTTTTTAAATTTAAAACTTGAATCTTTATTATTGTTAATAAATTATTTAATTTACTTATTTTAACGTGATTATTGACACAATTGGCCGTAATTTTACATTATATTGAAAAAATTCTTTTATTTGCCGATCACTGCATTCTGTCAATAGTTTGCCATCAAGTTCATTTTGGTCGATGCATGCACGTATGAGCAAATCCCGTTTGAGAAAGCCGTAGCAGAGAGAAGGATGAGAGCGGTCATGGGCGCATTTTAGCTGTCACCTTATTCCGTGGCGCCTCTATGTCCATAAAATGTGGACATTGAACTACGTATCCAATGTCCACGAATCCCGTAGGTAATGTCCACGATTTTGTGAACCTCTTCCGTGCTATGTCCACGATATTGTGGTTCTCTTCCGTGCTATGTCCATGATACTGAAAATCAATAAGTGAATGAGTCAGACAAGGACCGACAAACAATCGCTTCGTTCTTGTCTCACGTATCACGTTTAGACCAAGAGCTGGCGACATAAAATTCGAGATGCCTCGGTCCACGAAATATCTTACCTGGAAAAGGTTCGATTGCTACCGGCAAAGCGAAAGCCCGACCGTCAGAAGGCGCGCTGGAAGCTATATGCGTGGGCGGGCGATCAAACGTGTAAATTTTCCGACAAAAAAAACTGTCGATCGGCACGGCTGAAAATTTGCATACGTATCGAGGAGTATGAGAAAAAGCAGGGAAAAAATTGTCAGAAGAGTAAGTAGAAGCTAAAGGGTTGTCAGAAGCTGCCAAAGTTGCGAAAAATTTCGGAAAATTTACATATTAAGAAGAACTTCTGACAATTTGCATTTGTATTGCTTACGTATAGAATAAACTAAGTGCAAAGTGTCAGAAGGCAAAGTGGAAGCGATCGGGAGAAAATCGGGTGCAAAGTGCGAGAGCGTCTTTCGGCGCGCGGCGCAGTGCGATCGCTTTTCTCTTGATTTTCACACCGTACATATTTCATAGCACTTCTGACAATTTATCTCAATATTCATAAAGGACTAAAGGAACTATTATTAAAATGTCAGAAGTCAATTGAGAAGATATACATTTTTATAAGACATTTAAAAAAATAAATTTTATTTGTAACAAAGTACATTTTGAAAAAATCAATCGGTTTCATATTCCGTATCTTGCACACTCTCTTCAAATTCAGGGTCTTCATCGCTATCATATTCGGACTCCTCGTCATCAACTGAAAATAATAAATAGTTAAATAAATTAAATAAATCATGTATACAATCAAGAGTCGCGAATTGAAAATTACCTTCCGAATCCTCATTATCCAAAATCATATCTTTTACTGATGGTGGCAACTGTAGGCCTTCAAACCATAGAAAGTCATATTTATTTTCAGTGTATGTCCATCCTGAAGTATCGAGCTCGAATTCGATTGGATCCGATAATGTTGCATTATTCCACAAGTGTGCAATATAGTGTGCTCTTCTCATTTGCTGTAGAAGCTCGGTGTAGCAAGGTGGCAAGCAGGAAGCGTCGAAGTTTTTAAATTTTTTTTTAAATAAGCTTCGTCAGTATTTTTAATTTTTAGTCCAGTCGAGATAGACAGAAAAAGTCGCTGAAATGGAAAAAAGTCCTGGACGCAATTTTCTTTTTTTGTATGTTTTGGAGGGTCATGGGTAGTCTAAATTCGGATTTTCGGGATTCTAACCCTGTAGCGTTAGCCGCCATTTTGATTAGAAGGGTGATTTTGTTTTTATTAAATATCTCGTTTATTTTCAACTTTACAGTGAAAGTGGTAATAACCAAACTTGTAGAAAATTAAATTCTCTACAATTTTGATCCTTATCTTTTTTCACCTAGGGTCGATATTTTCGAACTTAAACGCAAAAGTGGGGGGTGAAATTTTTTTATTGCATTATTTCGTTTATTTTCAACTTTAGCGCATAAACTATAATAAACAAAGTTGTAGGGAATGAAATTCTGTACAAAGTTGGTCCTTATCCTTTTTTCCCTAGGGTTGATATTTTCGAACTTAATCGCAAAAGCGGGGGGAAATTTTAGTTTTTTTACAATACCACGCATGAATCCTTGGCTTAAAGTTGTAAATCGGAATTATGCAGTTTTTAAAAGATGTTTTTCATTATACCAAGTAAATTTAAGTTTAAAATAATCGAGATATATTGTAAAAAAACTAAAATTTCCCCTCGCTCTTGCGATTAAGTTCGAAAATATCAACCCTAGGAAAAAAAGGATAAGGACCAACTTTGTACAGAATTTCATTCCCTACAACTTTGTTTATTATAGTTTATGCGCTAAAGTTGAAAATAAACGAAATAATGCAATAAAAATATTTCACCCCCCACTTTTGCGTTTAAGTTCGAAAATATCGACCCTAGGTGAAAAAAGATAAGGATCAAAATTGTAGAGAATTTAATTTTCTACAAGTTTGGTTATTACCACTTTCACTGTAAAGTTGAAAATAAACGAGATATTTAATAAAAACAAAATCACCCTTCTAATCAAAATGGCGGCTAACGCTACAGGGTTAGAATCCCGAAAATCCGAATTTAGACTACCCATGACCCTCCGAAACATACAAAAAAAGAAAATTGCGTCCAGGACTTTTTTCCATTTCAGCGACTTTTTCTGTCTATCTCGACTGGACTAAAAATTAAAAATACTGACGAAGCTTATTTAAAAAAAAATTTAAAAACTTCGACGCTTCCTGCTTGCCACCTTGCTACACCGAGCTTCTACAGCAAATGAGAAGAGCACACTATATTGCACACTTGTGGAATAATGCAACATTATCGGATCCAATCGAATTCGAGCTCGATACTTCAGGATGGACATACACTGAAAATAAATATGACTTTCTATGGTTTGAAGGCCTACAGTTGCCACCATCAGTAAAAGATATGATTTTGGATAATGAGGATTCGGAAGGTAATTTTCAATTCGCGACTCTTGATTGTATACATGATTTATTTAATTTATTTAACTATTTATTATTTTCAGTTGATGACGAGGAGTCCGAATATGATAGCGATGAAGACCCTGAATTTGAAGAGAGTGTGCAAGATACGGAATATGAAACCGATTGATTTTTTCAAAATGTACTTTGTTACAAATAAAATTTATTTTTTTAAATGTCTTATAAAAATGTATATCTTCTCAATTGACTTCTGACATTTTAATAATAGTTTCTTTAGTCCTTTATGAATATTGAGATAAATTGTCAGAAGTGCTATGAAATATGTACGGTGTGAAAATCAAGAGAAAAGCGATCGCACTGCGCCGCGCGCCGAAAGACGCTCTCGCACTTTGCACCCGATTTTCTCCCGATCGCTTCCACTTTGCCTTCTGACACTTTGCACTTAGTTTATTCTATACGTAAGCAATACAAATGCAAATTGTCAGAAGTTCTTCTTAATATGTAAATTTTCCGAAATTTTTCGCAACTTTGGCAGCTTCTGACAACCCTTTAGCTTCTACTTACTCTTCTGACAATTTTTTCCCTGCTTTTTCTCATACTCCTCGATACGTATGCAAATTTTCAGCCGTGCCGATCGACAGTTTTTTTTGTCGGAAAATTTACACGTTTGATCGCCCGCCTACGCATATAGCTTCCAGCGCGCCTTCTGACGGTCGGGCTTTCGCTTTGCCGGTAGCAATCGAACCTTTTCCAGGTAAGATATTTCGTGGACCGAGGCATCTCGAATTTTATGTCGCCAGCTCTTGGTCTAGTTACGGTGGGCACGAAGCGAGCTAGCAGCGGCGAAGCCTTTTTCTGTTATCCGTCTCGCTTCTCTTACGCGCTGCGTTCCGTTCAATTTCAAAAATTAATATCTCTGGTTATATCTGTCGTAGAGAAATCTTTAAAAAAGCATTTTAAAGCTGAGGAGACAATCTTTTCGAAAAAAATAGTTTAAGTTGCAAGAAATTGCAAATTCCAATTGTTATAAGCAATTGAAATGTTTAATTATTTTTTTCACTAAAAAGTACATTTTTTTTAATTTTTAAAATACTGCTATCTCATTTTCTACTTTATTCTGAAAGTACATATATTTTTTATTTTATGAATAAACGATGGATTCTATTTTTTATATAATTTTAATGACTGAGATGCCGTGCCGTTCTCGAGTCCCTGGCTTGACCAAGTGGCACAGCACATTGATTTTTTCGGAAATCTCTTGTAGGAAGAAATGTATGTACCTATAGTATAAATGACATAATATATAATGTTAAATATATAATTAAAATTATACAAATCATATTTTTGTTATAAATATCACATTTTAATCATTATTGTGTAGTATATTCTGGTAAAGTAAATTGTTACTGTACTGTATAATTTGATCATTAATTTTCTTTTCTGTTTTCAAATTGCCGAGATTGTACGTAATGAATGTTATGCTCAAATTTTTCTTATTAAGAAATTTATAAAGTTATGAAGAACAGTGTAAATTGCAATTTTGTTGAACTGCAGTAGATGAAAAAGTAATAGCGTAGTCACTTACAGGCTTAAAAGACCCAGATACTTGCCGTAGAGCGCCAAAAGTCTAGGTCTATATAGGAATTTTCCGATAAGAAAAAATAGAGCATAACATTCATTACGTAAAATCTCGGCAATTCAAAACAGAAAAGGAAATTAATGATCAAATTATACGTAGTACAGTAACAATAATTTACTTTACCAAAATATTACACAATAATTATTAAAATATAATATTTATTGATCATAACAAAAATATGATTTTTAAATAATTTTGATTATATTCAACATTATATAGGTATTATGTCATTCATATTATACATATATACTGATATACATTCTTCCTACAAGAGCTTTCCGAAGAAATCTATGTGTCGTGCCACTTGGTCGAGCCAGAGACGCGAGCACGGCACGGCATCTCAGATATTAAAGTTATATAAGAAATGGAATCCATTGTTTCTTTATCTTTATAAAATAAAAAATATGTGTATTTTCAGAATAAAGTAGAAAATAAAATAGCATTATTAAAAAAAATTTTTAAATGTATTTTTACTAAAAAAATTAATTATACATTTAAATTGCTTTTAACAATTGCAATTTGCAATTTCTTGTAACTTGAACCATTATTTTCAAAAAGATTGTTTTCTTAGCTTTAAATTGCTTTTTTAAGGATCTCACGACAAATATAACCAGAGATTAATTTTTGAAGTTGACTTCTTTATTTTTCACGAAAATTGTATTGCTTATAACTTTTGCAAGAAGAAAACATTTTGGTCGAACAAAAAATACGTATCTGCTTATTTTATGTATATTTCATGTAAGTAAAGTTTCACAATCAATTTAAAAAATAAGTCATTTCTCGTCCGATTTGACGTGGAATTGCCCATATGCATAATATAATATATATAAAAGATGTGTATTTTTTGAAGGGTGTAGCAAGATAAGGGGGGATAACACATGCGGCCCATAAACAAAATTAATTTGGATTAGGGGCATTTTTAAAGGTATAATAATTGCTAACATTATCTGTGGAGAATTCCATATCTCTTTCTCGCTCCATTTCCGGAATATCATAAAAATACCGCGTATTTTTTTCTCTGCCGCTATTATAGATATCAAGCTGAGGTTGGTCTCATATATCATAAATCATTTAAGGCATTATGAAACATACGTTTTTCTTTAAAATTTTTCAGGCCAAAACTTGACTTGCAGAATCATTTAAAATATTCAAGAAATGTTTTCGCACGCTTCTTAAGACGTAAAACCTTGGAAAAAATTTAGAATATACCTATATGTTACATAAAAGAGTATCTTCCCAATTTTTTTCAGATTTTTTCAAACATGCCACCATATTTTAAAAACACTTATTTGTTTCATCGTTTCGTAATAATAAAAATTAAAATCAATAAATACATTGCTTCATTTAACTACAATTATATTGTTTTAATTTTCTTCAATATTCATGTTATTAATGATAAAGATAATAGCTGTCATCTAAGCAGTTTCTAAGTTGATAATTCACGAACCAATTAGCCTGTTTAATTATGTAAGTAAAAGACAAAAAATTTTCGAAGGCTTATAAGTTAATAATTATTTACATCTTTATAAATCACAATTTTATGTTTACTTTAAGAATATAAGATTTATGTACAATCACATATATTTATTCGTTCCAATAAAACAATTTAATCTTTATCACTATAACTCTCGTCAATAATTGAGTCAATTCTTCCAGTTGTAAAGATCTTTGTTAAGATTTCTGCTGGTATTCCTGCCTGGATTTCTTACTATTCCTGCCAAATACCGGACATGTAAAAGATAATAAATAATCACAGAAACATGTGAACAACAACGAATAGTCAAGTCCATTCTTACACATTTACACGTGTATCACAAAATTCCACTTTACCTAACAGAATTAGGTTTATATTGGACATATAGCACTTGTATACACTTCTTTGTATATTTTTTATGAATCTCAGTTATTTAAGAGAGAATCTTGACTTATTGAAGTTTTTGAAGTTAAGTCCCGGCATATTAATAAAAAAATATACAAAAGTGTATATAAGTGCTATATGTATATACAACATAAACCTAATTCTTTTGGATAAAGTGGAATTTTTTAATGGACGTAGGACTATTTGTTGTTGTTTACCTGTTTCTGCGATTATATTTATTATTTTTCACATGCATTTAGCAGGAATAGTGAGACCAACAGAAATCTTACAAGAATTTTTAAAACTGAAAGAATTGACCCAATTATTGACGAGAATAGTGATAAAGATTAAATTGTAATTATTGCAACAAATAAATATATGTTAAAACTAATAACAAGAAACAAGCTCTCCAGATACACAATCAAAGACACGATATAAGGCAAATGAGAGCTATACGCTGATATTAAAGCAAGAGATTTAAAATTTGTTTAATAAATTTTAAATCTTTCGTGTATTTCCAAGTACACGAATTTCCAACATACTTGGAAATACACGAAAGATTTAAAATTTATTAAACAAATTTTAAATCTCTTGCTTTAATATCAGCGTATAGCTCTCATTTGCCTTATATCGTGTTTTTGATTGTAAATATATGTTATTGTATATACTTAAATCTTATAGTTTTTAAAGTAATCATAAAACTGTGATTTATAACAAATATGTAAATAATCATTCACTTATAAGTCTTTGAGAATTCTTTATCCTTTACTTACATAATTAAACAGCCTAATTGATTTGTGAATTATCAACTTAGAAACAGCTTACAATGGAAGCAATCGATTGTTGTAAAAAAAAAACAGAAAAAATAATTTTAAAAAATTTGTATTGATCCGCATTTAATTTTATAAAATTGCAAATGTTAATAAAAAATAATATTATTATTTGATTCCTTTCATTATTCTACGTATAAAGGTGTGAAGATAAAGTCATTAAAAAGTGAATACTTTGCAAGATATTTTATATTTTGTATTAAAAATATCATGACAAAATTTGAAATATCTTAGGAAATTTTTAACGAAAGAGAACTTTATTATAGGGTTTTAAACACGTCTCGACAAGGGCTACAAGAATATGCAATAAAAAATAGGAAATTTTATTTAAGGAAACATCAATCACATTGACCTGGCCTTGAAAAGGTTACTCAAGGTCAAGTCCATATTTTCATCATGTGGCCCCCATCAAACCATGTAACTTTTGTCTGAAACATTTTTCTGTATCTTCCACATTTTTCGAGATATTTGCCTGCGGCATTTAAAATAGTTCACCCTGTATATGTATATATATATATACATATATATATATATATATATATATATATATACATATATATATATATATACATATATATATATATATAGATATATATAGATATATATAATTATTATTATACATATAGACAAAATTCCACGTCAAATCGGACGAAAAATGACCTCGCATTTTTTAAATTGATTGTGAAACTTTATTTACATGAAATATACATAAAATAAGCAGATACGTATTTTTTGTTTGTCCGAATTTTTTTTGCAAATGTAAGCAATACAATTTTCGTAAAAAATAAAGTCGTTAACTTTAAAAATTAATATCTCTGGTTACATTTGTCGTAGGGAGATCCTTAAAAAAGCAATTTAAAGCTAAGGAGACAATCTTTTTGAAAAAAATAGTTTAAGTTACAAGAAATTGCGCATTCCAATTGTAATAAGCAATTAAAATGTTCAATTAATTTTTTTTTATTAAAAAATACCTTAAAAATTTTTTTAAAATAATGCTATATCTTATTCTTTATTTTATTCTAATAGTACATATATTTTTTATTTTACGAAGAAACGATAGATTCTATTTTTTATATAATTTTAATGACTGAGGCTCCGCGTTGCGCCGCACCGTGCTCACGTCTCTGGCTCGACCAAGTAGCACGGCACATCGATTTCTTCGAAAATCTCTTGTAGGAAGAATTTACAGTATAAATGACATAATAGGGGAATTGTGCCTAAAACGACATAGGCCGTATTTATATAGTCGGATCTTATATTTATGACCATCTTAAGTAATGTCCTAAGATGCTAATGAACCAATCACAGAGCCGTATTAGCATCTTAAAACATTACTTAAGACGATCTTGAATATAAGATCCGACTATGAATACCGGCCGTAATATGCTAGTTTGGCGCTTTATATCGCTGCTAGAGGAGCCGCTGGTACATTTTTATACGTCGAAATCCATCATGTCTTTAATACCTTGTTACGAGCGGCGATTTTTCTGAATAATTAGCTCTGTTTACTGTTCGATCTATAAGAGTGTAGAATCGCAATCATTCATAATTTGTATTATAAACCAGCGTGCTTTTGTAAGATATTAAAATAAATGTATATGCGTATAGAAATATTAGGATATATAGGAAGTATGTTTAGGATTTAGCATAATTTAGAGATAACCGAACGTCGCTATATAAGCGCGCCCCGTGAGCGGAAGCAGTCATTCATCATTCAGTCATTTCGTCTTTTCGCTCAGTCTTTTCGCGCAGTTTTTCCTCAGTTTCAGCCAGTCAGTTTTCGTCAATCACTTAGTCATTTTCGTTCAGAGTTAGAATCCGTACTTCCCCGAGAGTATCGCGAGTTGTCGGACTTAGCCGCGAGCGAGATTTCACGTATCGGAATTAATTGCAAGCGAGTATTACGCAGGGGACTTAATCCCTCCGCTTCAACGCGCCGTAATATTTGAGAGCCGCGTTCATCATCTGTAAGAATCGAAAAGAACGTTTATAATAAACAGCAGTGATAATATAATTTATCTAATTTAAATTCAGATTTACCTCAAAATCACCGCCGATCTCTTACACGCCTCCACCTGTTCGATGCGCGCCTCCATCAGGGTGTTCTCGAACGATCTTCTTCACCTGTTCGATGCGCGCCTCCATCAGGGTGTTCTCGAACGACTTCCTTCATTCGATGCGCGCCTCCATCAGGGCGTTCTCGTCACCGCTTTCTATATCCCTCCAACCGCCTCTGTACTCGCATAATCACTAAAAATAAAAGAAGGTGTTTATTGGCTATCTGCTAGTGATCGTATCCGCTTGCTTATTATTGCACGTCAAGCTTGACTCATTGCAACTGCACGCGTCCTCTCGCATGCGCTTCAGAGGTCAGAAGGACGAGACCGCTTACCAAAAAGGGGAACCTGGACGTTGGACAAGCAGGGGCAAGGTAAGTGCTCATTCTTTCTTTTCCCCCTCACCGCTCCATCAATGGTACGTTCGAGACGGTCCGGTCGGGCCCATCAATTAAAGCGGCTTCAGCGGGCTTACTACACCGGGGGTGAATTCGACCCCAGTGTGTTTAACACCTCCGCCACTCCACCGCTGCATTCGCATGCAGAGCCACCCGCTTCTGTCCAGAATACCGTCCCCCTTCCTCCGGTAACTTCTGCCCCTGTCAAAATTAAAGATTATGAAAAACCGAAAATAACTCGCGTTGAGGAACTCACGCAAAAGATCAAACTCATTTTGAGAGAATGCAGCCGAGGTCAACAACCAGAAAATAATAATTAGACAGTGTACTTACCCTTATAATTGTAAAATCAGTTTACCGATCTCAGCCATACTTAACTTAGAATTCACTTAAATCACTCCACATTACCCACCCCGACGTCCGTAATAAAACTCGGACGTAACAACCTGTTGCAAATTGGTAATGAGTAGGGGAAAGTGGGGCACGTTGAGACACCTAAATTCAACTCGCTGTATTTTTGTAAATATTTATGCTAAAATTATTTTCAAAGTGATTTGCAGCACAAATTTACATAAATTATGAAATTTTAATAAGTTTATTGGTTTAGCGTGCTTTACTTCCTAAATAAATAAAAAAAAATCAATTTCCGAAAAATGTCTCAACCTGTCCCACTTTTCCCTATACGCTTGAGAATGGAAATTTTACTACTAATCTATACTTTACATCTAATCGAAAACGTAAGTATAAAAAATTGCGATGCTATTGTAAACATTTATAATTTTCAAATAAGAACCATTATTGCTCGAATTTTGGCCGTTTTCTATTGTTTAAGCGTATAGAAAATTATTTTGGCACATTTGTCTTTAGCTCATTACTTTATTTCTTTGTTTGATATTTAATATTTTTATGTTTCATCATTGAGTGTTCTTATATGAAGTCATGCTGTTGCACTTATTATATTTTTCTAATACAATCTAACTTTTTATTTTATGGATAGAAAGTTTTACTAGTAACCGGACAAAATAACATATACTAATTATTTTAGGCCAGCAACCATACGTAATATTGCTCTGATATCTCCAAATATAAAAAATGCAACAGCGTGGCTACATATAAGAAAACTCAATGATGAAACATAAAAAGATTAGATACCAACCCGGATACCAAACAAAGAAATAAAGTAATGAGCTAAAGAAAAATGTGCCAAAAAAATTTTTTATATTTACGTTTTCGATTAAATGGCAAAATAATTTCCATTCACAAGCGTGCACTCACTACCATAACTTGTAACAGGTACTAAATACACGATGGATTTTGATGTTTAATGTAAGTGTTGTCGCTCTTCTAAACTGCAGCGATATTAAGCACCTAAACTAGCACTATGTCATTTTGCCCGATATATCAAGGCAAAATGAACAATTGTAGTGTTTTGTTTATATGTTGTTACATAACTAATGCAAATTTATAAAAATGTTTAAATATTATAATACCAAACTATGTTTATCCTAAAATGTTTCTAAACAGGTTACATAATTTTTAAGTACTACAGAATAAATTGACAATGTTTAAAAAAAAAGTATGTCGTTTTGGGCACAATTCCCTTATATATATATAATGTATATATAATGACATAATATATAATTAAATTTAATTAAAATTAGGTATATACAAATCACAATTTTGTTATTACATTTTAAAAATTTTGCATTATTTCTGCTAAAGTAAATTTTGTTACTGTACTGTATAATTTGATCGTTAATTTTCTTTTCCGTTGTAAATTGCCGGAATTTTCCGTAATGGATATTGTGCTCTAATTTTTCTTATCGGGAAATTCCTATAGGCCCAGACTTTTGGAGCTCTACGGCAAGTCTCTCGGTTCTTAAGGTAGTATATGTAGCGTGAAACGCAAATTGTACGAAAAATTTGAAATTTTTACTATACGTTAATAAATGTGTTATCTCACATCTGTACAACTTAAAAGTGATTGACCATCCCGAACGCGAGATAATCACACTCAAAAATTGCATTTTTTCCATGTATTGCATGCACAAAGCATACACAGAAATCTCGTATTTTGGATTGTAATAATTAGAGACAATTTAAGAAAGTGATAAAAAACGGATATATTATAGCGGAAAAACACATTAGAAATACTAGTTAGAAAAGACCGAAATTATTGACCATTTAGATTTAGAAATACAATAACAAATAGACCTCGATTTTCACGATTATTCGACGTACAGAAGCGACTAGAGGAGAAAAATAACAGAATAGCCTATTGTTCTGTGTGTGAGGGACGGAATTATCCAAAAGTTTTCAATCTGTAACCGTAAATAGTCGGATGTTTTCAATTTAGAGTATAAAATTTTGGATACTGTCGCGATACAACTACCTTGTCTGTAAATAACCACGCTATTACTTTTTAATCTTTTGCAGTTCAACAAAATTGCAATTTACACTGTT
This sequence comes from Leptothorax acervorum, assembly GCA_035220615.1. NCBI lineage: Eukaryota > Metazoa > Arthropoda > Insecta > Hymenoptera > Formicidae > Leptothorax > Leptothorax acervorum. Next base: position 96,589 of record JASTWQ010000615.1, read on the forward strand.
CTTCATAACTTTATAAATTTCTCAATAAGAAAAATTTGAGCATAACATTCATTACGTACAATCTTGGCAATTTGAAAACAGAAAAGAAAATTAATGATCAAATTATACAGTACAGTAACAATTTACTTTACCAGAATATACTACACAATAATGATTAAAATGTGATATTTATAACAAAAATATGATTTGTATAATTTTAATTATATATTTAACATTATATATTATGTCATTTATACTATAGGTACATACATTTCTTCCTACAAGAGATTTCCGAAAAAATCAATGTGCTGTGCCACTTGGTCAAGCCAGGGACTCGAAAACGGCACGGCATCTCAGTCATTAAAATTATATAAAAAATAGAATCCATCGTTTATTCATAAAATAAAAAATATATGTACTTTCAGAATAAAGTAGAAAATGAGATAGCAGTATTTTAAAAATTAAAAAAAATGTACTTTTTAGTGAAAAAAATAATTAAACATTTCAATTGCTTATAACAATTGGAATTTGCAATTTCTTGCAACTTAAACTATTTTTTTCGAAAAGATTGTCTCCTCAGCTTTAAAATGCTTTTTTAAAGATTTCTCTACGACAGATATAACCAGAGATATTAATTTTTGAAATTGAACGGAACGCAGCGCGTAAGAGAAGCGAGACGGATAACAGGAAAAGGCTTCGCCGCTGCTAGCTCGCTTCGTGCTCACCGTAACGTGATACGTGAGACAAGAACGAAGCGATTGTTTGTCGGTCCTTGTCTGACTCATTCACTTATTGATTTTCAGTATCATGGACATAGCACGGAAGAGAACCACAATATCGTGGACATAGCACGGAAGAGGTTCACAAAATCGTGGACATTACCTACGGGATTCGTGGACATTGGATACGTAGTTCAATGTCCACATTTTATGGACATAGAGGCGCCACGGAATAAGGTGACAGCTAAAATGCGCCCATGACCGCTCTCATCCTTCTCTCTGGCCGTAGATTACACCTTGCCTTGCCAAGAAGAAAACCTGAAATGTACTGTTGCATCGAGTTGGCAACAAGAAAATCTACATTCCTTCGTCTCCAAGTCATGAATACACTGCCACGAGAAAGAAGCTTGCATACGCTCAAAACAGGATATATTCTAAAGGACCATGGTCGGAAACGAGTTACGTAGTTTATTCTTCGTACTCTTGCCGTCTGTATTATTTGGCAAAATATTTATTCGCGTCCATTTGTTAACAAGATATTTAAAAATAAAATGCAAAGAATCTAATTTGCGTCAGATTTTTAATATTAAATATTTAAATAAATTATGAACTTAAATTTAATCAATTATAAAACAGCACTTCTGATAAATATCTAATAATTTTATCAGCGATTCAGTACAAAGAATAAATTAATTAATAAGATTATAAACTAATAATTAAAAATTATTGTTGATATTATTAAAGTAAGCATGTATTCTGAGGAAAAGAAATATACGATGTAAAAAGTTCGCCTATTATTACTTTAACGAATCTTTCTTAACTCTGATGAATTTCAAATACGTTCAGTGTATCTTTTGACCAAATTGTGATTCGCCGGAAACATTCTTTATTCTTGTCTCTTATTCATTCCGAGCGCATCGTCATGTTGTTTTGCATTCGAGAATAGTTGAGCGTTGAACGAACATTCACATCAAACGCCATAATACGGACATAATTTCCGTTGAATTGTGTATATAGAACTAATACATATCTATTTAAGAAATTAACAGCTACTACAATTGTAATATAAAGATTGGCATTATTACTTTATTGCTATTATTGTTTTCTATACAGCATGATATCTGTGCATTTGTGTATGTATATACATGTGCATATGCATAGCAATATTATTTAAAAACATTAAGAGGATTTTAAACGAATAAACTGGTGCACCACAGAAAAAAAGAAGAAAAAGTGCGCCAGTTTCATCTTTCCACCCGAAAACATGAATAACGTGAATTTAGCATTTACCGTACCTGAAAGACGGTATATCGCAAAAACTCCCTATTATGAGAAATATATTGTAATATTATTGTTTAAATCTATTTTTCCTTAAAAAGTAATAATAGGTATCACAAAGTTGCGCCAATTAAAATTAAGTTTATATGCATTATATAATTTTTTAATTATTATTTATTACTCTGATATTTAAAATATTATATTTAATAAAGAATAATATGGATAAGACTTTTATTAAGTCGTCCAAGTCCGGTTTTCATGAAATTTTACACAGGTACGTTATAGGGTAAACGCACTCAATATCGTATAGGGCATTATTTCGGCACCTAAGTGCACCATTGCACTCTATTGGAAACCGACGGAAGTAGTTCCCTGATGTTTGCTGAGAGACATATTGTACTTTCGGCGATATTCATCAAGCACGTGTAGCACGAGAAGCGTCTGTTCCGAATTTAACCTCGTGAACATTTGAAAGGTGTTACAAGAAAGATATATGCAGTGAAGTAAAATAAGTGGACAATGTATGTATTATACAGGGTGCTCCCGGGTTAAATGGCCAAACTTGAAATATGAATTTAGGACCTCAAAACAAACAAAATTTTCCTCTGAAACTATGCTCGCAAACGCTTTGTTCAAAAGATATTGACTTCTTAAGTTACAGAATTATAGGAATGAATAATGTCGAAATATCTCTTTATTTTGTTTTGAAGGTCGAAGGTGATTGATCGACGGTCAGTGTTTCCACTGTAGATAAAGCTCCCTTTATTCGTACTAAATAATTGTTAGTTCGTTGAATGTTTTCGTAGAGTAAACTCGAGGGGCTATATTCACTCAGCTATCAAGAGACACGGTAGTGTCTCGCGCCAAGTACGCGCGGAGCGAGACAGCCGTGGCTCTATATATATATATATACGCGACGCGACGAGTTGCGAGTACCAGAGATTTTGAGATCTCAATAACCAGCGAACGAATCGAGTTCTAACTAGGCTAAATGGATAGCTGGGACCAAATTTATATTAGAAAAGTGTTTTTATTTCTCTGCTACGTGCCCTACGAGTGGAGATATTACGATGCAAATTCCGATCCTGAAAATTTTCATTTAAGAAACGTCCACGTCGGACATATAACATATATATATATAAAAATCTTGTCCGTTTCACTACTTCGACTGCAGATGGCTCCGCATCACGCTCTGCAGATGGCTTGATTTTCGATTAATCGCGTTCGCAAGAGAGATCGATCTGAATTGCGTGACAGTACTGACAGTAAACATGACCGTAAAGCGGCCCATACACGTCGCGAGTCCGGCTCGGCTCAGTTTCTATTCGTTGTGGGTGAGATGTCACGAGACGGGCTCGGCGTCCGACGAGCTAAATTTCGGGACTATTTGGGAGTGTGTGTGTGGTGAAAAACGTTTGAGTCCGGCTCCCGAATCAAACTCGTACATGTTATTGGCCGCTTTAGACGTCCGCGTCGTCAAGAAATACTCCGTCCGCGTCGTCGCGTCCGAACACTCCGAACGAACGACGAAGTACAGTGCTGGAATGACAAAGTTCGCGCCTTGCGGATGGCTGGTTCCTGGGATACACCCTGTGCGAGGGTCGCGAGGTTATATCTATCGTACGTATTGCTCTTTCTCGCGGTCACGCTCGCGTTCCCCGTTCGCGTTTCCCGCTCTCTCTCTCTCTCTCTCTCTCTCTCTCTCTCTCTCTCTCTCTCTCTCTCTCTGACCATTGATAATGTTGATTTTGAAATAGTAGAAGATATGGAAGAGTGCAATATAGCTGATAAATTTAATTCATACTATGTAAAAAGTATTAGTAACATTGTGCAATCTATTAATAGTAGAGGAATAAAAGACACAAGTAGAAGATCTATTTATGTAATTGAGAATAAGGGGATTATGGAAAATTTTGAGCCAATTAGTGAAAGTGATCTAGAACTAATTGTTAGGGAACTACCACGAAAGAACGGAACAGAGGAAGGGATAAATAGTAATATATTGAAAATGGCGCTACCTGTGATAAATGATGAGTTCGTAGGTGTGATAAATGATTCGCTTAGGTCAGGTAAATTTCCAGAAGGATGGAAAACATCAACGATAATACCGATACCAAAGGTAAACAAACCAAAAAAAGCGAGTGATTATAGGCCAATTAATATGTTACCAATATATGAAAAAAGTGTTAGAATTAGTGGTTAAAAAAACAGTTGGATAAATTTATAGAAGATAATGAAATATTAACCGAATACCAATCGGGTTTTAGGAAACAGCAGTCGTGTGAGTCAGCAATTCAAAGTTGTATCGAGGAATGGAAGTTGATAATTGAGGATAAAAAAATGGTGGGAGTGTTATTCTTGGATCTCAGGAGAGCGTTTGAGACAATTGATAGAGTAAGATTAGTGGATAAATTATATCAGTATGGAATAAGAGGTGTGGTATTGGAATGGATAATATCGTATTTAAGTAATAGAAAGCAGCAAGTCAGAATCAATGATATATGTTCTAAAATAATTGAGACAGTATATGGCGTGCCACAGGGATCCGTATTAGGGCCTCTATTGTTTATCTTGTATATAAATGATATAGTTAAAGTCTGTCCGGAGGAAAGTATATTTAGACTATTTGCAGATGACACGACCGCAAGTGTAACAGGAGAAAGTTGTGAGGAATTAGGAATAAAACTAAATATGGCGCTCGGTATACTTGAAGAATGGATGAATGTGAATATGTTGAAAATGAATGCAGATAAGACCAAATATATGATAGTTAGAAGTTTAAGGAAAGAATTAAAAACAGACATAATTGTAAAAAGTTTGGATGGAACTGTAATAGAGCGTGTCGAGGTAGCGAAACATCTGGGTGTAATGATCGATAGTAAACTCCGTTGGGAGGATCACTGTGATTATATGTTAAAGAAAATAGGTGA